>BQNB010015596.1:41991-72997 GCA_026074375.1 Tanacetum coccineum
GAAAAACTTAGTTTATAGGAATTTATCTAAGCTAATTAGGCCTAGGTGTCGGGCTTAAGTCTATTGGTAATAGGTCCAGCCCAAAGTCAAGCCCAACAACCCAAGAAGGGTTTTATCTCTTGTAACTATATAAAGCCCTCTCCAAGTGTGGAGAGGGTGTTGCTTCTCATTCTTCTTTTCTAAGTGCAAGTAACCATCTTATTTTCTCTCTTTGTCTCTCTTTCTAGTTCTTTCTCTCTCTAAAAATCTTTTTCTTATTTTTGTGTTCATGGTGATGAAATGATACTTATAACAGTTTAATTTAAGTGTAGGGGGGAAATAAGCCTTATAAACTATTCTTTCATTTGTCATTTGCTTTGTCCTTAAAATGATGGGTAATATAACGAAACATAGCATAAGAGGTAATTTTGACCCAAATTTAAAAAAAATATGACACATACCAACAAAAACCAAGCATTAAGAACGTCTCATGGATAGGAATGTGTATGACTAGAACAAAAACCCTCAAATTCCACCCCCAAAATGTGAGGTTCGCCCGTAGATGTTATACCTTTAGCTTGTTCGAGTTAAGGAGTGAGCAATCATGTGTGTTTATTCCGTCATTACGGACGTGTATGCGTGGTTTTGTCGCCTTTTCTAGAACATTGGTATTGGTTACTTTAGGATTATGAGAGTGTACCGGTAGTATATTAAATTCTAGAACTTGTTTTTGTGATGCATCCCGAGACCGCATAGTAAGTATTAGGATTTGCTTCATAGGAGGCATTAGGATTAACCTATGTTTTAAACCTGTAATTGTTATGATGGTCACACCGATCATGTAACTATCCCACACCCTTGCCATGTACTCATCTTTAGTGCAAGATACCCCTAGTACAACCCTTCAAGCCTATCCTTTTTCACGGTTCTCATAATTTTCTAGTTAAGCCAGACTATTAATGAAGAGCATTGTCACCCTTAAACCAATTATTACACCCAAATAGCCTTATCCTACCTTGTATGTACTCGCTTTTAGTACATTATTGTTTTAACCCAAGTTAATTATTGAGTACACGGTTGTTAAGTCCTTATCTTTGTAAATACTATTTTGGGACGATTGGGATTCATGGTAGTATTTATTTCGTGGAAGAATAGGAAAGAAAGTTAAGTCAATACCCCCATACGTTTGTAGATGATCTCCATGTTATTTTGATCCACCTCAAATCGGGTCATTAGTTAGATTGTAAATATCGAGCATGTAAAAGCTCAAGTGTAAAGGTACGTGTTATAAACCCCAAGTTATGATGTATTATGTTATTAAAAAGATTGATGTAGAGCTGTGTAGAGTTTGTATATCTTCGTTTGAGTCTTGGCTTAGGAACCAACCCAGCGTGTATTCGTGTAAATAATTAGAACCCTTCCACTCTAAATTCACCCAAAGCCACCCAAATATATCATATTCGTTTCCATTTCCATTATATGTTATCTTACACCTACACCTCACAACCCTTTAAAAAGATCTCTTAGATAGTAATGAATAATGCTTGCGCCTAGCGGTGGAGGTTTGATCCTTTACCAAGCCTATGGTAATTTATATGCTATGACATGTAATGAGTATTGATTTTCCATTTCCCCTTATGTTATAATTTATTATAGAGAATCCTAAACACTTATGTGAGGTGCTAATATATTCTTTCCGTGCTTTTAATTACAAGGTCTAGAAGGTTGTGTTGTAAAATAACTTTAAAGAGTAGGTAAAATGACCCTCATATTGCTATTGTCTAGGTAGAAAATCCCATTTGCTTGTGGATAAGCAAATCCTAAGTGTAGGGGTATTTGATGAGGTGTCATTTTATACACTTTTCCGGGGTCGTTTAACCCCTAAATCGTGCATTTATACCCAAAATAGGTACTTAATCGTTCCTTTTCAGGTATTCAGCATTTGGAAGGCATTTGGAGGAAATACACCTAACTTAGGATCATTTAGAGAAGAAACATACAAGACTACGAACCTACACCAACATCTCTCAAGAAATTCTACTCAGAAGCTGGAGACGGCGTCACAGATTACACGTGACGCCATCATAACCCATCTCAAGACGGCGTCACAATATCTCCATACGGCATCAGAATGTACAACCCAGCCCATTGTCTAGAAAATTATATTCATGAAGGTGTCACGATTAACACGTGACGTCGTCACAGCGATTTTCCTATATATACAAATCCGTTTTTAGGGCTTTAAGTGTGTAACTTTAGAGTAAAAGAAATGGACGAACCCTAGTTCGTTTAGCAGCTGTTAGGGACGATTTTAGGGCCTGAAAACCCTATTGTACTTTCTTTAATTCATGTTTTAATCAAGTAAGACTATCTTAATCATTCAATATGTCTTGTTGTGTGATTTTTATTTGTTCTTACGTTATCTTTAACATGCTTGGCTAAACCTTCTATTGTGTTTATTTATGATTGTATAAAACCAAGGATGTAGATCTTAATGGTGTTGCTTCTTGTGATGAATATGCATGTTAGGTCATAGAAAACCAGCTTTTGTCTGTATCGTTGTTGATATGTCTAGGAAAACATGATTGTGTAGAAAGGATACCATCAGGTAACAATCTTCATACTACCTTGCCCCTTATATGGTTGATCCACTCTTAATATATTTCAAATGCATTTAATATACTCTTAGGGGCCTTGTAATAGTCTTCATACTACCTTACTTATGTGTTGCCTTAACGGAATATTAAATAGACGGTGGGTTCGTGTAATTCGTTCATAACTTAGGAAATACTTACATAGATCATCACAAGTGTGACAAAGCAACAACACTAGGAGAAGCAATCTAGGGAGTAATACATGATTAAATAAACACAATCTTTTATTATATTGTTATCACCAGTAGCGTAGTTTATTATTTAGTTTAATAGCTAAAACCAACCAAACCTCTCAAATATATGATTTACCTGCTTTCCTATAAACATAAAAATACAAAAAAAATCTTCTCTCACCCCTTAGAATTCTATTAGACCGTGATCAAAGCCTTCCCAACCTATTCCCCTAGAGAACGATAACAACCCCCGAGTCTTGCCTATACTATACTACAACGGTTAGGTACACTGCCAAGAGAGTTGTAAAACTTCTTGTAGAAGTCCCTTACGACAACCGCAACAAAAAGAAAACAAATAAGTATTTTCATAGTGTGTTCCATTAAACCTAAGACTAGTTTTAAATGTGAGGTTGATGAATAATGATAATGACAAGTTGATTTCTTACTTCAAGATTGTCATATATTTTGCTTGTGCGAGAAACTATTTGTTGTTATGTATAGTATGCATAGTTTTTGATGTTTTATAAGTATATAAATGATTTTCCTAATCATTTCTATACAACACACATCTTTTGTAAAATACTACACGTTTATAAAAAGAATATAATTATGTGTGTGTTAGAACAATGCAAGCATAAGCAAAGTTAAAAAATATTTTCTTTTACTTAAATACTAATGTATTAATATGATCTTTTCCTTTGTTTAACCAACCCAAGGTCAAACAAGGCAAGACGATGAAAAGATTTAGACATCTTGTTGGAAGAGAGTTAATGTGTTGAAAATATATTGGTGACGGGTTTTAATATATGATCTTATAAAAATATTTTCCCACACACTTGGCAAACTATTGAACTCTCATTCCTAAGTGGGTTACTACACTCAAAATGATTTACAAGATATTTATGTAACACTTGTAAACATAGCGATTTATGCCTATATGCAATGCATAAACAATTTCTCAACTTAACGCAAGAGATCTAGCGTAATTCCTATTAGGCGTAATCCGGAAAACTAGTAACAAATAAATATTGTACATGGAATATGTGTTTAGATATATAAGTTGCTCAATAACAAGTAGCAATGCTCACTTAATAATATCTATTAACAAAATTAGAAAACACACATAATCATTTAGCATACACATAAAGATATTCGTCTTCGTTTTGTGTATTAGATACAACGATGTATACTTGGCTCGATTTTATTTAAAAATAAAATAGTTTCCTCCTCATTTTAAAAAAATAATCAAGATCAATATTTTGAAAAGATAAATACAACGTTTTTCAAAGATACATCGACAAGAAATGCCCGACTCGAAAGAAAGGGTAAAATACAAGTTTTACGTTAAAACAAAACACAAAGTTTTGACCACTATGTAGTATTTTTCATTTCTGACTTATTTGAGTTTAAAATGAAGTCTTGGAAGTATTTTTAAAAGAAAGTAGACTCAATTACCATTAAAAAGGCGGGTGGCACGACTTCTATGGACTTACGGTCGATTTTATATGAATTTTTGAAGTTTGTCAAATTATGACGAAACAGACAGACGGCCTTGAAAAGGTGACGGCTCCCAGATATATTAAGGGGACATCCTAACATTTAGGGGACCGCCACCAGTGACCCAAAAAACATGTTTTTTGTATAAAATCATTTGGTTATTTAATGGAAGGACATGGGACTTCAGAAAGTTGTTCCAACACATAAAATACGTGTTTTAGATGCCATTTCTACTTTTACGACCAAAAAAATGTATTGACATTTACAAACTCTTTTTAGAAGATTTTCCTTCAAGCTATTATACGAAGTATATCTAACAACAAAATTAGTACGAATCAAGCAACAAAATACTTTTCATATTTAATCCCCCTTCATGGGTAATTTGATACATGGATCGTACTCTATTTTAAAAACTATATGTTTTAAAAACTAGAGCGACATGGCTATGATACCAATTATGAAATACGTAGAGGGGGAGGGGGTGAATACGTTTCCGTTAAAAAACTTTAGATCAGACATTACATAACTCTCTACCGGCGGTCCCATAAACATATGGGGACCGCCTAGCCTAATCAGTGGGCCGCCTGATTTATAGGGACCGTCTCCAAAAGAGGTTTTTGGACTAGATCTTTCGTATCAAATACCCGATCAATGGTGACGCAAGATGAAGAGTATTAATCCTAGTTCTACAATAACTATACATATGGTAGTAAAGCATATCCAATTACATAACCATAAACGCAATATCCATGACACACATATAATCACAACAATATAAACTACTAGTCACACAATCATCTATATCATGCATATTTAAATATAAAGCAGTAAATGCAAAAATAATCGTAAAGAGATAAGTAAAAGGAAATGCAAACCAGACACGATGATTTATAGTGGTTCGGTCATGAAGCTCCTCTTCGCCCTACTCCACTCCCTGAGTACCCAACTCGAGAGTTACTTCACTAGTCACCAAGCTCCCTTTAGGCGGAGAAAACCGTTACACGTCGCTTATACCAATTTTCAACACTAAGCTAAATGTTGATTCCTTCTTCAGGTACAACCAAACCCGTTATGTTTTATGGCCCGGCATAACAAACCTTGTGTTTTAAGGCCTAAATACATAAACTGTGTCGCTTGCATTATTTTTCGATACTAAGCTAGATGTCGAGTCCTAATCTTAGCTAGAACCAATCTACCACTTCACTCGAGTATTTTAAGGCGTAAAATACTAACCGACACACGATCAACACTTCTGAATTTATACACTATTCGGATCTACACACTGCTAAATATTAGAAGACATGGCTCGATCTATATGTAACAAATGTTACAAATGGACTAACTAGACTACATATCTTCGTATCTTGACGATGACGAAAGTTCTTCTCTTGCACTTGAGGGAAAAAAGAAAGGATAGAAGATTGGATCACATTTAAACAAGATTAAACAAGTTAAATGATCAAAGATGTATTGAGATTAGAAAGAGAAAGAACTGAAAAAATCTATGCAAAAGGGTTATGAAATAATTAGAAGTGAGCCACTATTTATAAGAGCTAAAACCTGTCTATCAGAAAACGACGGTCCCAGATATATTAGGGACGTCGGGGGACCGCCCAATATTTAAGGGGACCGCCCTGACTATTTTTGTCTTTTTCTGGTGAAATATTTATCTGGTGAAAACTAACTTGTTTTAGGGGGAAAATGGCCAAATTTAAATTTTGAAATAACTACCAATTAAAATATTTCTTTATAATTCAAAGATAATTTGTCTAATTAATTTTTGAAAAATTGTTTTGTCATATTTATAAAATGTAGAGTTTTAAGACAAAAACTTATTTCTCTCATCATCTTACAAGTTTAATGTTTGTTTATACATACCTTACGTGATTTACGTCGGGTGCAAACAAATGTCGGTGTTGATACAGACTTGAGACGTCAAGAGATATTGATGCATGTATGCATTGATGATTTGTGATTACGAGTAACTTGCACACTTTACGTTACGTATTTCAAGTTACATGTTTGTCGTCACCAAAACATAAAGAGAATGTATATATTAAATATCATAATATTTGCACTAACGGCAATGTTTTGTCATAGTTAATGATGTTTGTAATGATGTTATTGATGATTATGATGGTGTAGTGAATTTTAGATAAGGAGGGAATGAAAGAAGGAAAGGCGTGCTTGTTTTTTCTTTATTACGACATGTAAGCCAAACAAACTAAGTTCACAATTTTGGATATAAGCTAAAACAAACACCTCATATATACATATTTAATATTGAAAATAATAGTTAGAAGCTTCTTTTTTTTAGTCCGACTAGTCAATTTCACTCAGTGTATGTTAAACAAGTTTTTGATACCCGCGCTTTGCTGCGGCGCATTCCGTGTATCGTGTTTTTCACAATGGTATCAATCACCTTTTGTACAAATGAATCAACATTAGTGCCTTCTGTTAACAACAATACTTTAGTTCAACATATATGTCTATTGTATGCCATTAATCTTAGCAGTTAACACCATCACATCTATGATCTTGCTTTGACATTCAGAGCAGGTCAACACAACCAATATCTTAGACCACGTATACAAACAAAAAAACTTAAGACAATGACATGAATACATACTAATAGTTATAAGGTTGCATATAACACAGTAGGATATTAAGCTTACTATATAAATAAGCTAAGTCCAGCACACTCTGAATATGCTACAGAAGTGCAGCCTCCATTGTCTTTGTTGTTGCATCATCAGCTAGGCGCCATTTTTTTCGATAACACATGACCTGCTAATCACTAAATTAATTAGTCAGCACCTTATCAAAGAGCCTTTTTTTATACGACTTAACAAAATACACAGACCCCAAAGAGCATGTAATAAATAAAGTTTTTCCTATCTGACCTGTTCGGAATAGAAGATTATCCAAATCGACATAGGTAAATAAGCATGTTTAGATACAGTAAAACATTGCCTTACATTTTCGTAATCACCTATCCCAAACACCCCTATCTGACAGGTTTTTGTATGTCAAACACAATCTACTCACTCTGCGCTTCTGCTATATCTAAAACTTAGCTACAAATTTCTTATATCACCATAATACACTTCATTATCGCGACACCTAATTTCTTACTAAAATGCTTGTTGTTTAATTTGTGAAGTAGAAACGAAACACTCGATTCAATTCATATAGGAGTACCTCATTAGTTTAAAGCACAGAATCAAAATCACATTAGGAAGTGTTCTCATAAAATTAGTAACTTAAATAATGAATGCATGAAAGAATTTACCTGTTGGTATTTAAGCAAAACTATATGCATATTTGGCATATATTTTTGACATAGTACCATCCCTTCTTCCAACATTGGTCGTGTCTTTACATATTAATATAGGTCTGGCATTAAGGGGTGTTTGGATCCATAACCAACAATGTTGAACATGTAAATAAGCCAACAAAAAAGTGAAACCTTCACACTGTACGGGACTTCAATTAGTTGCTTCTTGATTCTCGACTCTTTACACTATATAGTGTTACTTTTATGACTGAGACATATAACGGTAACAGTAGAAACACAGAGACCATTTCTGTCATCCAAAAACGCAGACGCGAGTTACTCTAGTATGATCAGCATTGACATTAGTTGTTTGATTATTATAAAAGTCTGATTAATTCAAGGATATACATTTGAAATGGCACCTCATAGTTTAAAGTAAAAAGGTTGTTTAAAATTTGCTAGAATCAAGGATATAATCAATTTTCCGCAGCTGTTGTAATTTGTTCGTAAGATATTGGAAATCATAACACAATCGAATGACTAGTGGATTAGCCAAGTTCTAGAGAGAGAAAGTGAGAGAGAACTTTCTAGTAAGAGAAAATGAACTTGTATTATGTAAATGACTAACCTCACCTCTTCCATGGCATGGAAGAGGCTTATATAGTAACAATAAAACTGGCCATAAGGCCTTAGTAGTGGGCTTACATGTTAGGTTTAATACCCGGCCCATTACCGAATGTTATACATTACTTAACTACGAACAACAATAAAGGGTAAAATACACGGGATGACAGAGTCTTTTTCTAATATCTAACAATCTCCCCCTAAGGGAGGTCACCCCGGAAAATACTAAATTAAGCTTTGTAATGTTGTTCTTGTGTTTAGCTCGTAGTCTTTGATTCTTCACTTCCAGCAAGATTCTTTTGTACAAATCATGATCTTTGACCTTAGTTCCATTAACCTTGTGTAGATCTTGAGCTTTCTTTGATATCATCAGCCAACAGTAAATCTCTAATTCATCCATGTTGCGTATTGCCTTCATGTAATATGAGACCTTTGGACCGGCATTGCCTCACAGCTTTAATGGATCATGATAGTATGCAACAGCGTTGCGGAAGCTTGTGTGTAGGTCTTTTAGGTTTATCATGATTCTGGATAAGGAAATATGAAAGTTGAGCATGGGGGTTTATGAATTGACATGTCTCTTGCCATCAGCTGCTACGTCGATTTCCTGCAAGTATATGTTAGTAAAGTAACCAAACGAGAGAGTCTTTTGTACAGCTTCGTTGATTAGTTGCAAGAACATGGTTCCCTGTTTAAATCAGTGATAAAAACAGCCTGGATCATTATAATTTCGAAAATCTCCTTGACAGGTTTCGCATTCTTGCTATCCGTTCTCAACATCGTAGCATCTCAAATAATACAAGCACAAGTGAGTGAACGCATAAAGTAAAACTCCACGATTAATGAAAATTGAATTGACAATCAATCCGGTCACTTCAGAAAAGAGTTTTTGTAGACACATCGACGGTTTTATACATAAAATCAAATTCATCAAAAACACATTGTTTTGAAAGATATACACGTTTAATGAGTGCTCAAAAATCAGATTGTTTGAGCACATCTGAAGGTTTTATTCAAAAACTATTACGTCAATTCACTGGCCTGGGACAAGTTTGATTCCTAAAGAATCACACCATCCGTTGCTTTCCATTTGTCCACAAGTTTGATCCAGGATCTCACATGGTCCACCTACGAAGAGCTTTGTGTTGGGATCTTGAAGATTTCCATCTTCATAGTGAGACATTCGTATCACGGCGGATGTTTCTGGCAATACCTCAAGGATAATGCGTAGACTTCTTAGAATCTTTACATGTTGTCACGTTTGTGATGAACAAGCAATAGTTTGTATTAGTGTCCTAGTCGAGATTATGATGATCTCATTGGATCTAGACTCTATCGTGCAATTGGTTTTAAGTAGTACGAGCTGATCAGAAGTGCCACCTTTCAAATCATCTAACTCCAGTGATAGAGTTGATAAAATGTATTGATCTCCGTAAGAAATAAAGAATATCTTGTGAGGGATCTTGCGTGGCTATTGAGGTTGTGCAGCGTATCACTGTGTCCAAGATACAAGGTCTTCAAGTAGCAATCAACCATGTGATTCTGACATCCCCCCCCCCCCCGCACCCAATCCCCCCCCCCCCCCCCCCCCCCCCCCCCCTTCCACCCCCCGCCCCCCCGCCCCCCACCCCCCCCCCGCCCCCCCCCCCCCCCCCCCCGACCCACCCCCCCCCCCCCCACCACCCCCCCTCATATTATGGACCCAGTTTTCTGCCTAATTTTTCAAGTAGGGGCTCTTTCTTTACAACCCTTAATCTTAACATTACTTTTTCATTTCCTTCACCCCTTCAGTGCTTTACCTGAGACTTCATTGTCTAGACCTTGTTGGTATGTTCCATACTAGCTCCACTCAGTCTGCACTAATCCTTTATTCTCACATTTACTCTTTTTGTAATCATACCTAAAGACTGTACAATACTATAAGATTGTCCCTGGGTAGATCCTCCAGCTCTGTCGGATCATGGGAACGAGTACCTAACCATACCAGTGTCTTATAACTCCTATAAAGTAATTACAGGTCGGTCCTTTGTAAGTACACCTTGCCATAAACCATTTGAAAAATCAACCAAGGTACTTGTGATAAAAATATCAAAGCCATTGTACCTTAATTGTTTTGATTATTTAGAAACGCTCCCCCTCAACAAGTGCGTCGGTAATCAAAATTGTTTGGCACAAAGAAGGAGGAGAACCTGCTTGAGTCATAATAGATCACATTTTTATCAGATTTAATATTTAAATTACATTCTCTCCCTTGATCAAAAAGTTCAAACCCTTTGAGATTTAGGATCTCAATTGATTTAAATATGTTAGAAAAATTTGGGAGAAAGTGTGGTTTGATTAAATACAAGCCGATATTATAACCTATATATGCTCCCCTCAATTGATGAGGGATTCTGTTAGTGTCAGTTATGATGATTTTATAAATGATTTAGAGTTTAATGAGAAACTCATGAAAAATTCACAGACTGACACATAACACTGATAACTACACAACTAAATAATGTACAAAGTCTACAATATAATACACATGATATTGACCTTTTAATTGGAATGACGATATCATTCCGTTCTCTGAAGAAGTCTGTAGTCAATATCACGAACACGTCCACCAACAAAGCATTCCAGATTTCGGAAGATCCTTCTTGTCTTTGGTCGCCTTTCAATAGCCGCTATGAACTCTTTGCTCCTTGTCACGTCCTTTTGAGTCCAGAATCGTGTATTCATACCCTGATTGAGCCGCTTGACCTTGAATTCCTTGACTCTGTAATCTAGTGCTTCCAGAATACGTGTCAACGTCCCATCACTGAACTTGTATATCTCATTGAACATCATGATCTTTTGGTCATTGTTGTCTACCAGGAACACTATTGCTCGAGGAGACTCAATGATGGTATAATCATGCTTGAACTCATAGCCTGTTGGATCCCATTCTGGTTTGGTAAGGTCCAACTGTGTCTGGTAGCTTTTAATGCCGAGTTGAAAGTCTTCAACCCACTGTCGAATCACCAAGTTTCGAGTCCATTGCTTGACAGCAGTAGATAGCATTCGTTTGTCTGAACCAGGAAGATGATCGAGATGACCTTGCAGGAGGAGTAGATTCAGGTCTTCAAAGTCACTAAGATACAGGTTCTTGAAATATTTTTTAGTAATTGTATATTCTTGGAAGTCAGCTCTTCGGAGGACAATTTCACTCAAGTAGTCATACTCGTATCTTGAGTATGCTTTGATTCTTATGACACTAAGAATCCGCGTGTATGTTCTGACATCTTTTTTACGCGACGGAGAATCATGTCTGTCAATATAGAACTTCTGTCGATTAAACCACCGGTGAGAGATGCCATATTTTGCACTTATGTCATAAGTACACACATCATCAATCCACATTTGTTCCGGCACTAGCAGTTCAAGCCCAAAGTCAGGATAACTAGCAGCCTTTATCTTGGAAATTGATAGTGCAGGATTGCTTCCCTTGCTGCCATATCTCAAATACTCCAAGTCTTTATTGAAGAAGAATTATGGTTGAATAGTGACATGACTTGGAGGTCCACCGAGAGGCAGTGGTCAGTGGACATCGATTCTGACATGATCTCCTTCTGGATTCGTCCAGTCAACCTGAGATGTGAGCATCTTGTGACACTCCTCCATCTGGAACTGGAGGTGAATGACATCTGGGTAGAATGCTTTAACAACTTCATAAGCCTGCCCTTCAAAATCTGCTTGCGTAAGCACGGTTTTCTTTACCTTTTGACAGTACCAGTTCATGAAGGTTGTCATATCTCCAATCTTTGCAAGTAACAAGTTCTTAGCTGGGGGCTCATAAGTTGTGGCCAACGCAGAAGCCCAGTTGTTCACAACATCTGACTTGTTGGAAGAAGGAATAGTCCATGCAGGTTCAGGAGTTGCTGGTATTTCCTCTTCAGGTAGGGGTTTCCACCAGTCTTTTCTCGAGTCAGCTTTTGGTTGGTGATCATTCTCGGAGTCTTCATCATCAGACAAATGTACCTGCTCTTCGGGAATGGAATCATCCTGCATCAGATAGTCAGATGGAGATAGCTCTTGAGCCCCAGGGATGTCAGCTGGCTCATATTAAGTGTCAGATGTTGTCCAAGCCATAGATTGTGAAGCTGAGGCTGCAGTCTTGGATAAACTTGGAGCTTTACTGCCTTGTTGCTGTGTTGATCCAGATGTACCAGTAGATAGAGGAGGAGGAGGTGGGGGCAATTGAGAAGATCCTGATGCTCCAGAAGTACCTGAAGCACCGGATGCGCCTACTGGAGGAGGTAGTGGAGGTGGCTATGTAGGTGGAGACCCAGGAGGAGTTCTTGGTAACTCATGTCTCCTTCTTTTCTTCTTACGTGCTTCTTCCTGATCAGCTAAATGTTGATTTGAATAGTCTAGCTCCACTGACTTCTGTAGAGCTTCATACAAGTCATTGTGAACTTTATGAGACTTGTATGTGTTGTCATCAAACATCCGTTGTTGAAGAATTTCCTTCATATCAACGATGGGCAGATTCCTGAAGCTAGCTCGAAGTGGAGCTTGCATTGCCCAGTCAACTGCATCAGTGACTATCTCATATAGGGGTGTGCACGGTTCGGTTTGGGTCGGTTTTTGGATAAAACCAAAACCGAACCAAGATAGTCGGTTTTTATAAAACCAAAAACCGAAACCGCTCGGTTTTTGGCGTTCGGTTTTTTTGGTTTTTTCAGTTCGGTTTTTCGGTTTTCCCGGTTTCAAACCGTCTATATTTAGTTGTGGCTAATTTATATTAATAATTTTGTTTTACGTAGAAAATAAGTTATTCTGTTTTTTATAATATGAGCCTAATAATATTTACCCAAATTTCTATTATTATACACATATAAATGAGACACACACACATGCAAGTGAAAATACACATAGTATGATCATTTTCGTATATGTAACGATATATTGTCACGTAAACACACGTACATGACAAACATATATATATAAACATTAAAATATATGTATTATAATATAATTCCACCACAAAATAAATATGAATTTAAAAATTGGATTTATCATATATTTATTTATTTATTTACATTATATTACTAATTCTATATTATTATAAAACTGGTTCGGTTCGGTTTTTACGGTTCGGGTTTGGTTTTTTCGGTTTTCGGTTCGGTTTCGGTTTCGGTTTTTTCTGCTCACCCCTAATCTCATCAACAGCTTTGCTCACCTGGTGGGGAATATTTAGATTCTCCAATCTGTACAGCCTGGACCCATGTTTATTCAACATTTCCTCCAGGGCTAAGTTGCTTTGTATCGGATCCGTGATATGTTGTTCAAGCTCACCTATACGACAAACTAGGATCGGATCTGTGGTGCTTTGAAGTGGTGGTGGTGGAAGAGTTGTTGTTGTTGTAATTGTTGAGGTTGTTGCTGTTGATGTTGGGAGTGGAGAGTCAGATTGTGACTTCGTGAGATCAATAACCGGAGTGGTCATTAGAGGAACCGAGGAGGTGTCTTGATGAATAGGGACCGAAACCATTGACTGAAACTCTGCTTCAGCATTGGTTTTCCCTGGTTCTTCTTCATGTGTCTTCTCCACGAAGAACTAATCAGTGAAGCTAAGATCTTTATCAAGGTTTTGAAGAGAGGACAAGGTTCCAGTGGAGCTAGCAGGTTCTTCAAGAGTCACCTGATCTTCAGTTAGCAGTTTGAGGTTTTCCTAAACATTTGGGTAAGCAGTTGTTGTAAACTCCTCATCTATTTGCTCTGGTTTTTGTTGAGTTGAAGCATCAGTGGTCTCTAAGTCCATGTGTTCAAGGTTTGGTCCAGCATGAACCACATGACTTGGTTGAGGTTGAGACTCTGCAGCATCACCAGGGTTTGATCCAGCCTGGCCGTCATCTTGTTCACCAGGGTTTGGTCCAGCCTGGCCTTCATCTTGTTCACCAGGGTTTGGTCCAGCCTGGCCTTCATCTTGATCTCCAGCATTGATCACAGGCACTTCCTCATCTGATTCTGTTTCACTGTCAGTCAGAGGTAGCTCAGCATCTAAGGAAGGTGAGTCAGCCTGTCCAGTGGGTTCAGTGTGCATGGGAGGGCACCTTTGAAAGATAAATTGATCTACAGGGCTCTTCTTCGTTGGAGTCTGAAGGGTGAGTAGATCGTGAGCAGCTTGTTCATCAACGACTTTCTCTTTCCCATTTCCTTGTACCTCTGGAAGCGGTTGATATTTCCCAGAGTCAGGCTCCCTCAATACCATCGGATGAGCTGGTCCCTGAGATCATTCTGCTTGTTCTTTTAAACTTAGTTCCAGGGCCCGTTGAAGATCAGCTTCTTTATTAGTACGGGCAGGATCCTCAATAGGAACACCTTCATCACTGGGCTCACCAACCAACTTGAGTGGACTCTTCGGCTTGCGTCTTTTTCACACTAGCCCACCCTTTGATCTTTTTGCTGTTGAGGGTTCATCAGGAGTTTCCTTAACCAGTTTTCGTTTCTTGGGAGCTAGGTCACCAGCAGGTTTTGTGACCTTAGCTGCTTTAGTTTTAGTGACGTGCTTTAGAAGACTTTGTTGCTCCTCCTTTCTCTGCCTTGCCACGTTCTGCATCTAGAATTTGTTGATACTTGGCAACTTGCTCTTGATAATCGCTGTAGTAGGGTGCTCCTTTGATTTCATCAGTGAGAAGCGCATCAGGTATCGGCATCCTAAATATTCCCCTACCATCTTTTCCAACAAACCTGAGGGTGTTCAGAACATTTTCATCATGTGAATAGTGAAGAGGCGAACCAGTCCTTGGATGAATGTTGTGCTTGGTTCTCAGGTGATGGATGATTAGCTTGGTGAATCTGACGTTAGGGATAAGCAGAAGAGCGGTCTTCTTCTTTCCACGCGAAGTAGTAGCTAGATTATTCCTGTCAGTGAGAAAGGTTTGTATGAATTGAACAAACTCTTCCCAAATCCTTTCAGCATAGTCAATGTTAGAGCGATGAGTGATACCTCAAAGTATCTGCAGTACAGGATGTCTTGGTCAGTCATATCCAGCAGTTTTACCTGTAAGGCACATGTTGATCATGGACAAGACTGCTCTCCATGGTTGGTAGAAAACATTAACAGACATAGCAGACACATTCTTGAGCGTGTTGGGGTATCCCAGAGTGTTGACATAGTCGATTACTGTATCACTAGAAGGTGGAGCTACAAAAAGATTGTTGTCATTAGTTAGAGTGATATCAAGTGCATCTCTAAGAAGATCTTTGTGAAGATTGAACCATGGCTCATCTAGTTGACAGCTGTACAACCCAGTAGATGAGTTGAAACACATGGTGTCCCAAAACTGCTGTATGTAGATAGCAGGAATCGTAGAGGATGCAATGAAGGCCCTAAAGAAGTTGGTGTTCTTCAGTAAGGCTACAGCAATCGGGAAGATAGGATTCCTTTGAGACTTTAGTACATAAAGTACGCAGTTACTCTTGCCGATAGGCACTCACTTGTTTACCGGCAGTATTTGATCATCTGTTCTGATCGGTGGTGCGATAGCAAGAGCTTGTTCCACGGGAACATCATTTGCAGGAATGTTTAGGTCAGCCATAATATCTGCACAAGTAGATCCAACACCAGGACATACATACAGATATATGATGTTAGATGGGAGCAATTTGCTCAAAGAGATGTCAACCTTGGAATAAGTTTGACCCAAGGATACTAGACAAATTGCTAAACCAATCTAATGACAACTCTCTAGATGATACAATGAGTGATCCTCAACTCGTTACAACTAACTTGCTAGAACATACTAATAGAAACACTTAACTCGCTACCAAATTGGAAAATTTTGAAATAAAGGGTTAAATATTATAATTAATAAAACTTCACTAACTCGCTAGGGGGTAGCGAGTTGCCTGCACACAATTAAATAAGATGGGATATTCAACTCGCTAGTGATAACTCGCTAGTGACAGCTCGCTATGAATATTCTTATTAAAATACTAACTCGCTATTAAATTTGGAAAATTTGAAATAGCGAGTTGAATATTTTAAAAAAAATATAAATCTTCATCAACTCGCTACAGGTTAGCGAGTTGCCTGTTTATGACAATAAGATATTCATAACTCGCTAACATGCATTGCAACTCGCTACTAAGCATCAACGATAACTCGCTATCAAGAAAAAATCACTCAACTCGCTGCTTAGAATTATTTCAACTCGCTACATAGCACCAAAGCAATTCGCTAAGTCTTAAAATCACAAGAACTAGCAAATAGGTTCAAGATGGCACAAGTTTAACACTTAACCACATTAGTAAACATTTTGCAACATACAGAAACAACAAACAACAACAATCAAGGGTCTTTGACTAGTAAAAGTCAAGATATACCACGAAAATCATAACGATCACAAAATAACGATAGGGGAATCAATTTGATCATTAACGAGGCATCATTCATGCATTCTAAGCCTATCCCAGCAATCAGAACATCATTCCAACCACCAATAAAGATTTAGATGATAAAACAAGTCGAGCACATTGATTAATGAAGATTCATTGAGATATAGGCTGCCATGTTTTATATTTAAGATAACTACTAGATAGAGATCATAAGACAATAGGTACCTTAGCAAGATAAATCACAGAAATCAAGAATCAAAGCAAGTCTCAAAGTAGCGAGTTACGTGTTTGGTTTTTGTGAGAAAAGGTTTGACTGGATTTTGAACGTTTGACCAATAGTAACTCGCTGGCACCTTTTATACTTTTAGAGGTTTCATCATTTGGCAGTTTTGGTCCCTTAACTTCCTAAATCCATTTCTTTTTGGCTAGGGGTCTTATTAAGGTTTATTTGAGTTTCAGAAAAGGCACAAATGGTCCTTATTGTTTCATAAGCCTAGGAAGCATTTAGCATATTGCACATAAGTCCCTATACTCACAAGTAATTGACAATAATGGCCTTTTGAGTTAAAATAAATTTAACTCCCCTTCAATTTGTGAACCCGATCAATACAAAAACCGTTTACCAATTAAATATTTGATGAATTAAAATGCCCGTTAGATGTCATAAATTTGAAAAACACTCTCCCCCTCAATCAATGACCCGTTTTCTATTGAAAGAGCTGTAGTCATTGATTGAGTGTCAAATTTTGAAAAATTCAAGTCCGATTGATTTTCAAACAACACTTTTCCACCGTTGGTAACACAAATAATTTTCTGAAGAATCATAGACGAAAAATCATTTGGTTAAAGAAAGAAGACTTCTCTTCTATATCAAGAAATAATGCACTGAAACGTACATTAGATCGAGGGTGCACGGATATGAATTAATCCATGCCCGGGAGAACTTAATCACCCGTTGTCAGGAACAACCGTCTTTTTGGCGACATGCTTTCCTCATATTGAAAAGCGGGTTGCAGTCAGAAATAACTACAAGCCTTAAAGACATGTTTTGAAAAGTTTGAACTTCCGTTCGAGCTTCATTTAAAGACCCGTGTCATTATTGAATGACATTTCTAGGACCGTAAATGTTATCGATAAACGGAAGACATGTCTTGAAAAACTATTTTTGTTATTTTCTATTTTCTGATTTTTATGGTTTTTGTAGGTTTTATATTTTTGTATTTTCTTTTTAGATTTAAGCTATATACATATTTACATAGGATATGGGAGGACCATCATTTACTCCTCTTCTCCTTCCTGAAGACGTTTAAGGGTTTTCGGAGACATACTCTTTATACCAAGTCGCGAGAGTAGAAATTTGAACCGCTCTCTTGGTAATGCTTTGGTGAATATGTCCGCGAGCTAATAATCCATCATCACGAAGTACAATTCAACCACGCCCTTCTCAACTTGCTCTCGTATAAAATGGTGTTGTATGTCAATGTGCTTAGATCGGGAGTGCTGGATATTATTGCAGAAGAGAGCAATGGCACTGCGATTGTCACAATACAGGGGAATCTTATTGAAGACAAAGCCGTAGTCTATGAGCTATGATCTCATCCAAAGTATCTGAGCACAACATCCAGACATGGCAATGTATTTAGCCTCTGTTGTTGAGATCGCAGTGCTCTTCTATTTCTTTGATGACCAGCTAACTAATTTATCTCTAAAGAACTGAGCACTTTCGGACGTACTTCTTCGTGTGTCTTGACAACCTGCATGGTCCGCATCTACATAGGCCGTTAGTGCCATAGCGGTGTCTTTCAGATACCAAAGACCCCAATTAATGGTTCCTATGAGATACCGAAAGACTCGTTTAAGTGCTTCAAGGTGCTTTTTGTTAGGCGAAGCCTCATACCTAGCACACATGTATACAGTGAATACAAGGTCGGGTCTGCTGGCAGTAAGATACATTAGGGAGCCGACCATGCTACGAAATCGAGTCTGGTCAACTGGAATCCCTAAGGGGTCCTCATCCAGTTTAAGTCGATCCACCATGGGTGTATCAATAGGGTCACACGAATCCATCCCAAATTTCTTTATTATTTCAAGAGCAAATTTTGATTGATTACTAAAAATGCCTCCGGGATTTTGAGAAACTTATAAACCTAGAAAAAAAGACATTTGTCCCATCATTGACATTTGAAATTTAGAACTCATCTCATTGGAAAATGTGTCACACGCTTTAGGGTCGTTCGTGGCAAATATGATATCATCTACATATATTTGAACAAGAAGAATATGTTTGCCTGTTTTCCGAGTGAATAATGTCGGATCTACTGCACCCTTGGAAAATTTGTTGTCCAGAAGAAATCGTGAAAAGGTATCATACCACGCTCGAGGAGCTTGCTTTAAACCATACAAAGCCTTCTTCAGACGATAAACATGTGTCGGATGGTCTGGATCAACGAAACCCTTTGGTTGACTAACATAGACTTCTTCTTTCAACTCGCCATTAAGGAATGTTGTCTTGACATCCATTTGATAGATGGTCATGTTTTTACTAGCGGCATTGGCGATGAAGATACTAATAGCCTCGACACGTGCAACCGGTGCAAATGATTCCTCGAAATCAATACCCTCCTCTTGTCGATATCCTTTAGCCACCAACCTAGCCTTGTTCTTCAGAACATCATCGTACTCATCAAGTTTAACTTTGTAAATCCACTTGAGAGCAATAATCATGACACAGTCTGGTTGAGGTACTAATTCCCATACTTGAAGTTGATCAAATTCGTGAATCTCATCTTGCATAGCTTGAAACCAGCAATCTTCAGTTATTGCAGATTTGAAGTTCTTTGGTTCGACTTTTGACAGTACAGAGTTATACAAGCACCACAAGGCATCGGTTGCCAGTTGTTTTCTAGTGGATACCGGTCAAGAGGGATTACCAATAATATTATCCAGCGGCTTATCTTTGCTCCATTTCCCGAGATGATGAAGTGTTTGAGTGACATAAGGAGATTCAACTGAACTAAGATCCCTAGATGATGATGCTTCAAAAGTAGGTTCCAGAGCAAATACGTTTATGAAAGGATCATTGTCAACAGGAGCAAAAGGATTGTCTTCCGTGAGAGTAGATTCAACTGCAACGCCTTGATGTAAACTTGGTGATTGTAAGGCCAAAGATAATGGTGAATGACTTGGAGAAAGTGCATCTTGATCAATGGTAGTAGATGAAGGTGTACCGGCTGAATTGACTGGAACTGAAACTGCTAGAGCAGGAGAGACCGGTCTTTTAGCACGAGGAGGTTCCAGGTATTCATCGAACATTGGTTGGAATAAAATCTCTAGTTCTTTATTTGTGGGAGGTACATAAGGTGCTGCAAGAACCGAATTTGGTACTGAACTTCTATGTCCAGGCATCAAAACTGTAGGAGCGGGTCCTGTACTGAGTTGCACAGGAGCCATATGCTCAGTCAACTCATCGAATTGGACGTGAATAGTTTCCATAATTCGTCAGGTTCTTTTGTTGTAAATTCTATACCATTTCCTGCTAGGTGCATAACCAACGAATATTCCAATATCAGTTGTTGGTTGTAATTTTCTATGATCTTCGCTGTCATTTGTAGGGTAATAAAGAGCACCAAAGACACAAAAAAAGGTAAGATCATGCTTCTTATCATGCACCAGCTCATATGGGGTTTTGTTATGGAGAGTGTAAATGAGGGATCAGTTTTGGGTGTAACAAGCAGTAGCCACAACTTCTGCCCATAGAAACATCGGAGCCTTGGAAAATATCAACATTGTCCTAGCGGCCTCTACAAGAGTGCGGTTTCGTCTTTCGACAACGTCGTTCTGTTGTGGAGTCTTTGGAACTATCTTTTGGTGAAAAATGCCGACACGTTTATAATATGCAGTCAAGTCTTTATTGAAAAATTATGTGTCATTATCAGTACGGATGTATCTAATAGTTTTGTTGAGACCGACTTGTATTTGCTTTAGAAATTTGATGACGACCTCTAGGGTTTCATCTTTTGATCTCAAAAACTTAACCCAAGTAAACCGAGAATAATCATCGACGATGACTAAGATGTATTTCTTCCCATTGATTGTTTGCACTCGCATCGGTCCACATAAATCCATATGAAGGGTATTAAGAACTTCCAAGTTAGTGTTTTGGGTTTATGGGTATGCTTTTTACTCTTTCCTAGTTGACATGCGGAGCAAAGATGATCTTTCTTAAACTTCAATTCAGGTAGACCTCTGACTAAGTTCTTTCTCGCAAGGTCATTAATGGTACCGAAGTTTAAGTGGTTTAAACGACGATGCCATAACCATGATTTTTTCTTGGAGGCCTTAGACAACAGGCAAATAGGAGAGGACTTTATCATATCTTCAATCGAGATAGTGTACAAATTAGAACCACAAGAACCTTTAATTAATTCAACACCATCCGTATCTCGAACATAACATGAATGTTTCCTGAATGCAACTTCCAGATCAGAGTCGCAAAATTATCTGACAGAGAACAAATTGTGTCCTAGTCCTTCCACATAGTATACCCTGGAGATTACACTGTCACCAATCACATAATCTCCATAACCCATAATAGCACCAAAGTGGTCATTCCCGAATCTAACTGTCCCGATGAACTTTTTCACGAAATTCCTAAGCCGTGAGCGATCCTCCGTCATATGTTTTGAGCAGCCTGAATCCAAATACCAAAGGACGATCTATACGACCTGCATTTGAAAATAGACAAAGATGGAGAGTTTAGAAAGTTGGATCCCCAATTTTGGTTGGGTTCCTGTTGGTTAGCATAAGTAATGGCCTGATGCTTGGTTTGCTTAGTGGATACTACTTTGAGTTTAGTGAGCCTAGTTAAAGGGAAATGTTCTCCTAAAGTGAATATTCTGCCCGTATGTCTCCATTGATGACCAACACTGGTAAGCACTTTGCCTGTGGGTTTCCATACTTGCCTAACTTGCTTAGGTTTCCAAACATGCTTAACTTTGTGCACAGCATTATGAATATTATGAATAAAGGGGGATGCCTTAACATATTTCAAATAATCATCCACACACACACATCATGATTTGCAGAAATTAAACATTTGTTACATGTTTGGCAAACAGAATCAGAATTCAAATTAATTATAGTACGCTTAGAGCTACTACTAGAATCAACACGATTCGTGGTTCTTAAGTTAGACTTATTTATCGTAGGGTGTTCTTATACTTTCTTCTTGTTGACACCTTTAGCTGGCGAGATCCTATTTTTCTTGGTATTGCTCCTAGGTTATGATCCGCTAGCATTGGTGCAGCAGTTTACTCCTGTAGAAGGAGTCACAGGGACATTAGTCTTCTGAGTGTTCAGTTGCTCTACATGTTTGTGTGTGTTACTATTTAACGTGACACATTGTTCATCAAAAGTAACTTGCTTTTTCCTAATTACAAGGGTAGGAGCATGCTTTTTATCTCGTTGGTTAAAGGCTTTCGGACAAGTGTCAATCGCATATTCTAAGAGTTCCTGAGAGTGTTTAGTGTAACGACAAGCAGAGATAATTGATCTATCTAAGGGTCTTTCAACCTTAGCTTCCTTTACTATTTCGCAAAGGGTTTCTACACTTTCCTTAAGATGTTTGAGATAATATAGATGAACTTCCCTGCTGTTACTATTGTGAGGGGGAATTGGTTCAACATCTATAGCATACCTACCGGGTGCAAGAACTCTTGGTTTTACAGACTTCATAGTGTTGCATTTTAGATTTTCATGTATTTGGGCTTTCAGATTATCATTTTCAGTTAGCAAGGCCGTTGTCTGTTCTATATGCTTAGCACACATGATCTTAATAGAATCGTACAATTCCTTGTAATGTTGTTTAACTTTTTCATTCTCTGCCCTAAAAAGCTCATTTTGTTCTTGAAGAACGGAGACTTTTTTAGTTAATTGAGTGATCTGAAAATCTAAGGTCCTGAAATCAAGAGTACGGTCTGCTTCACTACGGGTCTCTTTCAATTGAGAGATTTGCATTCTCAATTTTTTGATAGCGTTGTCCTTTCCTTGAATGGAAGCTTTAATTTTTTCGATTACAAAGACTGAGTCAAAATCAGGAGTATCTCGAGCGGGTGGAGATGGGTCGTTTCTAAAACTTTCTTTAAGGTTTTGATACTTTAACTGTAAATTTAAGTGATTAACCTCAAGATCGGAAAAACGTTTTACTAATTCAGTATGATCATCTTTTTTAACCTTATCCCGTAATTTAGAATGCTCTGCTTCAAGTTCCAGACAACGTGTTTGAACAATGGTGTGGGCTTCATGCATTTCAGTAACTCTAGATACAGTAAGCTCATAATTCGCTGCAATATAAAACACTTCTTTGGACAAGCAATCAGCAATTAAATTATCATTTACAATAAGAAGATTTTTCCACTCAATCTCATCATGCTTCCTATTTACAACATTTTGGTCAACTTCAGCTTCCAAATCTTCAAAAATGTCTTTCGTTTCTTTAATTTCTTTAGTTAAAGCCTTTTGAATTCCCTCAAAATGTTCTTTAAGTGTTTTGAAAAATGGAATGACCTCGGTGACGTAACATTCCTTGGTTTGTTCAAAACCCCTTTCCCCTTCAGTGAGCCCTGTTGGTGTAATTCTCTTTTTATAGGTTTTCTCAAATTCCGAAAAAAGTTGTATAAGTGCAAAAATATTAATTTTCACTTGACTTTTTGTTGGAAGCACCCTAGGGACAAGCGTTGCAGGTGTATTTGGCGGATACACCATCAACGCTTTAATTGGTCTTGAGGTGGTGGTCTGCTTTTTGAGAGCTTCTTCTTTCATCTTGATGAGATCTTGAGACCAAAATATTTGCTCAGGGGTCAATTGCTTCTGTGGTGTAAAGGTCACTAAATAATTCTCTTTAGAGTAATCAGGTGATGCAATTTTAACCTTATGAGTCACACACTTAGGGTCTTTCATTTTGTCATTCATTTTCCTCCTAGTGATTTCAGCTATCTCTAGGGTGTCCTCTGTGTTGTGCACTAAAGCCGAGACATGATTGTTTTTGATAATTTTATAACCATTATATAGAGCAGGCTGAACTTGCTTTGCATGGGTGAGGCATAAAGGGTTCTTGTAGCCAATAGCTACCTTATTCTTTTCATTATAATAGGGCTTTGGTTTACACAACATGTGAACTGTTTAAAGAGACTGGTCTTGTTTGTATAATTTATCCTTGACCTTTTCTTTTAAAGCTTTCATGTCTAAAAATTCTTTAAGGTGTTTGTTTTCTTTTTGTTTAAAATCCTTTTTCAAAGACGTAACTTCTTCTACCATTGACTTGTTATGGTTGATGGTAGAAGCAAGTTGCATTTTTACAGAATGAAGTTCCTTTTTCAAATTTTCTTCCTTAATATTACGGTCAGTGATAACTATTCTTAATTGTTCATCAATCTTTTGTTCTCTTTCTGTTAATTTAAACCTGGCCCGTCTTTCATATAGTTCAACTTGTTCCTTATATGTTGCAAGTTCAGCAGTTAATGAATTATTAACTACTGTGTTCTGTGTTGTGTCAGAGACAGATTAGGAATGCGGTTCATGCATATCATTAAATATCATCATGTATGTGTCATTTGGAACAGAAGATACATTACTTTGTACAACTAGCATTGTGTTGTCCTTTACATATTGATTATACGGAATCATATTACTATCACTCGTATAATTAGCATGTGAATCAACAATGTAGGTTGGTTGTACATCGTCATGCATCTCGTGTTCTTCATTATGTTCACAGACAGTATCCTGATAGCGATCATGGTCGTGTACCTCAGATAGAATGTCCGAATCATAAGACGGACCAACTTCATCATAAACAGGATCTGCGGATGATAGATTAGCCATGAACATAGTCTGTGTCGTAGGAGCCTCATCAACATCAGAATCAAAAGCATCACATTCATCAGCTTGAAACACATTATCCATATTGAGTGCTAAGTCCTGAACAGGTTGCTCATCCACATCTTCATCAATGGCGTTGTCTTGTCCACCTGCAATAAACAATAACTGCTCTTCATCCAATGCCACCCTGTTCTCTTGAGCTTGCATCAGCAACATCTTGTCTTTGAAGTATTCAGAGTTCTATGGATGCTTAGGTTGAGTGCAGTTCCTTGCTATGTGGCCTATACCATTACAGTTGTAGCACTTAACCTGCCTTGCTTGACCTGGATTAGCATTCCCAACTCTGTTCTGAGCTCCCCCATAACCAGCTGCACCTGCACCCTGTGCATTGTTCCCCTGTCCTCTATTCTGTCGACCCTAAACATTCTAAACAACAACCTTGCCGTCTTGAACTGTGGCTTGATTCCTTGGGTTAGATGAAGTTCTGAGTTGATTGTTTATTTGAGGAAGGTACGTTTTGTATGATTGGGTGAGTAGGGCAAGTGTGTTGGTTAAATTCTCAATTAAGTTGTTTGATGGAGAGAGTCTCGAATCAAGTTGAGTGTTGTCAGCAAAGTGTGGTGGAACATAAGTAGATAGTGGATTTGTAGATGATTTTAAATTGTACTGCTAATGTGAAACATAGGACATCAAGGCGATAGGATCAACATTGGGTTGAGTGAATCGTTCCAACATCATTTTTTTTTCATTGGCATGTGCCTCATGCTGCTTTAGATATGCATACAGTTGATCATAGTTGGAGTCCCTTAAACCTCTATTGAGTTTCACTGCTGTTACAAATCTACCCCATTCTGGCAACATGTTATTAATAAACTTAGAATTCAACTGCATTCTAGACATGGTCATCTTGATGTTACGCATGTCATTGATGAGTTTGGCAAACCGGACATAGTAATCATGAATAGTCTCTCCTTTGTGCTGATGGAAGTGTTCGAAGTCATCATACAGTTGTGATTCACGATCTTCTTTTGTTAATTCCGAACTTTCCAGGAGCATCTTCACATTGTCCCATATGTCCTTTGCATCAGTGTAATGATTGATAAGTGAGTAGATATCTTTTGGCAACCCTTGCAGTAAGATGTTTGTTGCCCGAATGTCAGCATTGTACCTTTCCTTATCTTCAGGTGACAGGTCAGAATAGACTCGAGGTCGTTCTAGACCTAGATGTAAGGCACCTTCATTCCCTTCTGCAAGAGTTTCCCGAAATGTTCCCATCTAAAAAGGTCCTTCATCAATTGACTTCAAGATGTTTACCCCATTCTCTTTACCCCGACAGTACAGTTGAATTCGTTGTTGCCATGATGCAAAGTCAGTCCTATCAAGCATAGGTGGTCGGGTATCGGAACCGGCACATTGGATGTCTTATGAAAGATTAGCCATCTTAATTGATTGTGAAATGATTAAGTTGATCAAACAATGATTAGTGATTGTATGTTAAAAGTGGTGATTGATTGTTTAAAATGGTGAATTGTTGTACAGGTTTGTTAGGTAAATCCATAACTCGCTGCAATATAACTCGCAGGAAGAGACTTGATAACTCGCTGACAAGAAACAAATTGGACAGAGTCCCTGTTCACAAGTCGCTAGAAAAAAGTCTTCAAATAACCTGTAACTCGCTAGTAGTAACTCGCTGGAAAAAAGTGGATAACTCGCTGGCAAGAAACAAATTGGACAGAGTTCCTGTTTACAAGTCGCTAGAAAATTGTCTTCAATTAACCTGTAACTCGTTAGATCCAAGTCGCTACCTGTAACTCGCTAGATCCAACTCACTACCTGCAAAGAAAGGTTAACTCGCTACCTGCACAAGACGATAACTCGCTGACACAGTACTTTCTGACACACGGTGTACTATGCTGACAACTCGCCAGTACAGTAACCTAACTCGCTAAGAAGATCTTCGAACAGTAACCTAACTCGCTAGAATGAAAATTTTGGTTTTTCACCTAAAAAAACCCTTTTGAACGTTTTTGCCTGGTTTCTTTTGCACAACTTGGTACTAGAAGGCTATAGCAACTATAAAAACATAAACTTTAACATCACAAATGTCAAGATCAAAGAAAACCAAGAACAAGACTATAAACCTTCAAAAACCAAACTTTTGATCAAAAATAACCAAGAAAACGCACACACAATCTAGCCAATCATCCCGTGTGCTCTGATACCAATTGTAAGATATTGGAAATTATAACACAATCAAATGACTAGTGGATTAGCCAAGTTCTAGAGAGAGAAAGTGAGAGAGAACTTTCTAGTGAGAGAAAATGAACTTGTATTATGTAAATGACTAACTCCACTTCTTCTATGGCATGGAAGAGGCTTATATAGTAACAATAAAACCGGTCATAAGGCCTTAGTAGTGGGCTTACATGTTAGGTTTAATACCCTGCCCATTACCGAATGTTGTACATTAACTACTTAACTACGAGCAACAATAAACGGTAAAATACACGGGGTGACCTAGACTTTTTCTAATATCTAACATTGTTCATGTTCCCCTTCGAAGCTCATCCTCATCTATGTCCTTATCGTTTTCCTTAACACTTAAACGACCTCGATCTCGTTGGCCTTTTCTAGATTCTATCCTGTTGGTTGCACTGATGAATTACAGCTACAAAACAAAAACAAAAAAGTGGTGCTTAGTTGTTTATGTGTTAGCTTTTTATACTGGTTATTTAAATTCTTTATATGGTATAATTTATCGACACAGATCTACACTTATAAGTAAAACCAAGGATGTGGATTTCAGTGTATTTACATAGAGAAAGAAACATGATGAAGTGAAAATGAAGTCAGTGAGCAAACCATCATATCTTACAAAACATATAGCTCTACAAATGTTGTAACTATATAATAAGGACTTTTTATAGTGATTTTTTGTGTCGTCGATTTGAGCCTACTAAAGCAAGACACCTCCATCATGAATTGATGTGGCAAGTATTTAATTTACAGATAATATATGTAACATTTTACCTTAAATTTCAGCATTCCAGGAAGGACTCCTGAGCTATAACACCCCATGTTTTCAGGTCATTTTACGATGTCACTTGATTCACTATTTATTTTTAGCCTCGTACGCGTTTGCTTTTAATCCTAATCATTAAGTTAAATCACGTAAGCTAAAAATTATCATTCGATGTAAACGGGCATCAAACAATATAATGTTTACGTCAAGCAAGTGTTAGATAATTATTTGGAGGATAATTATTAACTTTGCACATTTTATTTTTATTGGTTACGTAAAGTGTTTACGTTTCATGATAAAAATACGTTTAGGCATTCCCGGAACCACCAAAACTTTTCTACGCTTCAACAAATACCCATTTTTATACCCAATACCCAAGGTTTTTTATAAAACTTCAACCATGTTAACATTTTTGGTTTTTACATAAAATAAACCAACTAGAACCTACACATTACAAGTTTTACCTTTATACTTAAACTACAACTACAAGTATTCAAGTAATGCAAGTATTTAAATAAAAGATCAAAGACTTTCCTAGCTGATTCCCCCCCCCCCTAAATTCGGATAGAAAATGATCCCAAAGGGACATTAAGCACACAAATCATCAACTAGGACTTGTACAAATACACCTCATAAAACCTTATGTCTATGACTAGTGAAATTGACCACTTTTCGTCTTATTTCCCTCCCATTGTTTCTTTAAATATTGACCACTCTCTAATAGTATACTTGACTAGCCCAAGTTGTATATAAGGCAAGCAACTAGTGCGTAGAAACACACACCTTCATTTTTCTTAAGAAACCTTTACTCATTCTCTTTGTCTCTCCCTCCTAGCCACGGCCAAACACACACAACCCTAAATAATCCATAGTTTTTATTTTACCAAGTATACAAATGATCTAACATCATATCTAAGGTATTACAAGAAGGTTTGAAGGCTTGCTTTAGTGGTTAAAAGGCTTAATCAAGGAAGGTTTAAGATTAGTGTTTTCATCGGATTTAGGATTTTCATATTCTTGGAAGCTTGGGTTTATTATCTAAACCAGGGTTTATATCTTGTATTTATTCATCATACTTCATATTAAGGTTATCTAAAAACTCTACATTCACTTCATTCATGATTTTATGTGTATATAATGTTTATATAGTGAATCACCATCTAGGAAAAGTATTAACTTGTAAAATGGATTTTTACACTTGATTATGGTTTGGTATACTTTTACATATGTTATATGGGTGTTAATATCATGTTGAAATAGAAGTATAAGTATTGTAAAAGTGTTGGATTATGTATAAAGAGTATATATAAACTAGTTACCTAAAAAGTGTACTTATTAAAGATTATGAACAAATAAGTATGTAGACTTGTTGATCTTGTGATTCTTGGATATATTGTTGGACTTATACATTAGAGGACTATAAATATACATAAGGTTGTGTATTGATCACATTAGAGGACTTGTAGTAATTCACACATGCCAAAAAGTTATTAAAACAAGTTTTAAACACATTTCAATCAAAAGGTTTAAACTTTCTGTTTTAATTCGAAATATAAAGCATTTATTTTATACTTTTATAAAATACTACATCTCATGAGGATTCCAAATATGTAAGGAACTTGAAAAACCGAATTATAACGAAGGAGATACACCTTTTGCAAGTTATACGATAATAAATGCTTTTATAAAAGAAATTTTATAAAAACTTATTACTATTTACATCTGATATAAATGATTAAGTATTTTTTTTACATAAAGTACATATTTTTAGGATTTCAAAACCTTAAGAATCATAATTTTATGATCAATAACGAAGGAGTTATGGATTTTTTACGTTTTACGATATTTAAAGTTTATAAAAATAATTTCATAAATTATGAACAGTAAAAATCACTATTCATCTCATATACATTTTTTAAAATACATTAGTTAGATAAAACTTTTAATTACGAAGACGTGCTCAAAAGAATCACTAAAATCGGAGTTAAAACGAATAAGATGACTTTTACGAGGTTTACGATAACTAAATTTATAAAAATAAATTTATAAAAGTTCATAAACAGTAAAAATTACTGTTCACCAAAGGGTTGAAAATATGAAAATGTAATATTTTGATATATAGTCTTAATACAAAAGCGTGGACGTAAAGAACGTATAAAACGGACTTAAAACGGGAAAGTTACGCCATTTTTACTAAAGTGTTATTTATAAACGTTTTTAACTTATAAATATGATTTCACTAATACAATTAGATGGTGATATAGCTATATATAATTATATACGGTATTAGATATTCAAAGTACTTAGTACTCATACAACCTATAATTAATTAGGTTGCATTCGGGCGTATTCGTGACGCATTTTCTGTTAGTGATTTACATTATCGATTCACTCACTCAAGGTGAGTTTATAGCCTCACGTTTTACTTGTTTTACATATACTTTACAACTTTTGGGGTGAGAACATGCTTGTTACCAATTTCATTTACATGATTGGGTTGAATTTATTACATGTGCATTTACAATTTGTTTTACAAACTGGTCTACATATTCAATTACTTATTTTGGGACGAAATACATTGCTTGTTTCACTTTAATTTTGAAAACAAGGACATTACTTTACTTTTACCCAAATGATTACGGATTAGCTTAATCGGACTGAACTGTTAACTACGAGTTGGTAGGCGCGAATGTTATAAAATAGATCTATTGGGGTGTGACAATCCCCGTTCGGGTGATTAGCTATCATTGGGCAAACGAACATTATACCATGTCGGAGTACGGAACTACACATACATGAGCATGAACATTTACGGTGCCTTGAATAAAGTGGCATACAAGTCTGAGCCGCAGTTTCATGAACTTAGAGTAATCGTAATCATTGTTTTATACACACATGAATACTTATGTTGCCTTTAATAAAGTGGCAATACATACTTGAACAATGGTGGTCCAACTATACTTCACTTTTTGTGACCATTTAGGGATTGGAATGGCCATGCATACTTTACAACTCTTTGATTTCTAACATTCATACATACCTTTTGGTGAACATACAAGGATTGAAAAGGTCATACATACTTTACAAAACTTTGGTTCAACGTTTATACTTACAAACATCTATGAACTCACCAACTTTATGTTGACACTTTTAAGCATATTTTTCTCAGGTGAATTAGATGCTTGGCTTACTTGATGTGCATTGGAGTCTAAACTTTACAAGACTACATTCATGTATTTCTATAAACAAATCTTGTTGTATCTTTTCAGTCTTACATTATTGATGCAAACTTTGGGACCAACGTTATAACAAATTCAGATTTTGGTTAAATCAACGAGATTATTTTTCAAACGACTCATTTAGAGGTCGTTCTCTCATATCTTGTGCTGTTGTATTATAAAGTAACGCTCCCGAAAACATATTCTGTTGCGACCCATTTTTGGGGGTGTTACAGATTAGTATTCAGAGCCAATGGTATAGAGAACTAGGTTGCATATCTTACCTAGACTATAACCATTTTCAACGATCACATTTT
>BQNB010015597.1:0-72989 GCA_026074375.1 Tanacetum coccineum
TTCTTTGGATGAGAGTGTGGGATCACCGCCCTCTTGGGTTATTCTTTTTGGTGATATTCCGACTATTATTCCTTCTACTTCTGTGGTTGCTCGAGAGACTTCTACTATTGCTCCTGTTATTTCATCTGCCGCTCCTGTGGTTGAGACGACTGTTGTCACTTCACCCACTGGATTGTATGGCTTAGTTCCCTATTCGGGTTCTGATTCTGATTCACCAGATGAGATGTCTTCACCAGAGCACATTTCCCCGCTACCAGCTATTTCACCATTCTTATGCATCGATTCTTCTAAGGCTCCTGATTCTTCTGATGGACCACCTTCTTAGGATTCGTATGTGATGACTGTTGCTCATTGGAGGAGCAAGGTAGCATCACGTCCATCATCATCATATGAGTTTCCTATTTCTCCTGTTACTGCCCCGCTCGGGATTCATCGACGGTCAGCAATTCTTATCCGACCCGGGAAGGCTATTCTTTTTGGTCGACCTTACCGCACCCATCTTAATGGGCCGCGTAAGTTGTTGACTGTGAGGAAGAGAGTTGGACCTTTACCAGCTCACAGATTAGCATGGAGGCATGCATCACCTCGTTCTTCAGACCATCACCTATCTTCTTCTAGTTCATCTTCAGATTCTTCGCCAGTTCATTCTTTGGGTTTGGATGCACCAGATCAGGCTCATTCTGGATCTTCGACTAGAGATGTATCACCTAGATTGGGTTACCCTCCGAGGAGAGCACCAGTCGTAGTAAGGCATTTCATCATTGGTGTGCTACTCCATTATCTACTTTGTATCCACCGACTACATCAGAGTCATCATCAGTAGATTCATCAGAGAGACCCCTGCATTCATCTTCACATTTTGCTAGACCGTCTTGCAAGAGATGTAGATCCCTAGTTGATTCTGTACCATCATCTACGCTAGTTATGGGATCATTAGCTCTTACTCATGCTGATCTCTTACCACCTCGTAAGAGGTTTAGAGATTCATATTCGTCTGAGGCAAGCATAGAGGAGGATACCGAGATTGATCCTATAGAGACTGAGGTTAATATGAAGTTAGGTATTGGTGATGGGGATGATGTTAGAGATCATGTTGAGATTGACCCTAGGGATGTCAAGGATGACACAGAGGAGTATGAGGCTGACACCAGTGCTGGAGACACAGTTGAGGTAGGTATCGACCCGATGTCGGCACCGATAGTTAAGGAGGAGATTGTAGAGCCAGCTGGAGAGGATTCTTCTAATTCGTCTGGCACTAGGGATGGCATTGTTAGGTAATTCGAGAATATGCCGATTGACTTGAATGATGTTGTGCGTGACTTTTACCATCACATGTCTGAGGTTCGTATTGATAGGATTGTCGGGATTGAGACTGTTCAGAGACGGTTGGAGGCTGATCAATTGATAGCTAGGGGACAGAGAGTTAGCATGGTCGAGAGGATTGGAAGCTTAAGATTAGAGAACCTCAAGGTTTATGCTATGTTGGATATCGAGAGGGATCGTGTGAACAGTCTTCAACTTCATATGTCTCTTTTACAAGAGGAGTTTCGTCAGGTTTATAGGGATCGCGATGATACTCAGGGGAGACTTAGGAGGTTGGAGTCATATGTTGAGAAACGTTTGAGTTTTCGACCTTAGACAAGTTATACCATGATCATATAGGACACTAGACTGATGGTTAGGTCTAGATGTTAGCAGTAGAAATAATTGTGGATCATGTACCTATTTTGGATTTTGGTTGTAACCGAATTATGCTTTTATTCATGAAATGAAAAGCTTGTTTTGACTCTCTCGCTTATTTATCTATATTGTTATTTATTCGTTCCGGCAATCGTGTTGTAATTATATTTTATTTCATAGCATGTATTAAATTATCGTTATTTAATAATCGTGTATTCGTTTCAAAATCTCACCATGGGTTGTGTCTTGTGATGTAGAACAATGACTAACACTCGTTTCGATATGACCCCTGCTGCAATTGAAGAAATGATCAACCAGCATGTAGACACAGCTCTAGAGGCTCGCCGGGTTAACCGAGATCTTGAACTTGGGATTGGGAATGACAATGAAGGAGATGGTAATGGAGATGGTACTGGAAATGGTACTAGAAATGGAAACAATGGAGGCAATAACGGTGACGGTAATGAGAACCGTAATGTGAATAGAAGAGGCGATAGGCCTGTAGCTCATGAATGTACTTACCAAGATTTCATGAAATGTCAACCACTGGGTTTTAAAGGAACAGAAGGTGTGGTTGGTTTGATAAGATGGAGTGAAAAGATGGAAACTGTATTTCACATCAGCAACTGTCTGGAGAGATATCAGGTGAAGTATGCTACCTGTACTTTACTCGACAGTGCATTTACCTGGTGGAATTCTCACAAGAGAACCATCGGAACTAATGATGCATACGTGTTATCATGGAGAGAGCTGTTGAAGCTGATGACTGAAGTGTACTGCCCGAGAAATGAGATCCAAAAGATGGAAACCGAGTTGTGGAATTTTTTGGTAAAGAACAATGACATGGCTACTTACAATCAAAGTTTCCAAGAACTTACCATGATATGTACCAAAATGGTCCCCGAGGAGGAAGATCGGGTGGAGAAATTCATTGGAGGTCTTCCTGATAATATCCAAGGGAATGTAATTGCTGCAGAACCCACAAGACTACAAGATGCCGTTCGAATTGCCAACAACTTGATGGATCAAAAGTTGAAGGGCTATGTTGTAAGAAACTCAAAGAACAAGAGGAGATTGAACAACAACTATAGAAACAACCGTGGGCAACAACCACCCCACAAATGATAAATATTAGAGGTCAGAATGTTGCTAGAGCCTATATGGCTGGTAACAATGAGAAGAATGGTTATGAAGGAACACTTTCGTTCTGCAATAAGTGTAAGCTACACCATGAAGGACATTGTATTGCTAAGTGTTGTAACTGTAAGAGGATTGGACATCTAGCCAGGGATTGCAGATCTGTTGTGACTGTAACTACTCAAGGAACTCTAGGGCTGAATCAGGTAGTTATTATGTGTTTTGAGTGTGGTGCACAAGGACATTACCGGAAGGATTATCCCAAAGTCAAGAACTAAAACCGTGGGAACAAAGCAAGAGTTCTTATGCAAGAGGCAAAGCATATGTCCTAGGAGGAGGTGACACTAACCCAGGTTCCAACACTGTCACAGGTACGTTTCTTCTCAACGATCATCATACTTATATGTTATTTGATTCGGGTGCTGATAGAAGTTTCGTATCAAATACTTTTAGTGCATTGCTAGATATCATTCCCTCTGCCTTAGACGTTAGTTAAGCTGTCGAGCTAGCTGACGAAAGAACTTTAGAAACCAACATTGTACTTAGAGGCTGTACATTAGGATTGTTAGGACATCCATTTAATATCGACCTGATGCCTATAGATTTGGGTAGTTTTTACGTTATCATCGGCATGGATTAGTTAGCAAAGAATCATGCAGTGATTGTCTGTGACGAGAAGATAGTGCGTATTCCTTACGGAAATGAAATTTTGATCGTTTAATATAACACCTTGTGTTTTTAAGTCATTGACGACGTTGATAAATACATAATGTACCTTTTGTATTGTACGCATTTGCTTTAAATCATAAATGTTAAGCTAAATCGCGTAAGCTAAAAATTAGCGTTCAATGTAATCGGGCATCAAACAATTAAATGTTTACATCAAGCAAGAGTTATATAATTATTTTGAGGATAATTATTAACTTTGTTCATTTTATTTTTATCGGATACGTAAAGTGTATACGTTTCGCGATAAATTGCGGTTAGGCACTCCCGGAACCACCAAAACTTTCCTACGCTTCAACAAATACCCACATTTATACCCAATACATAAAGTTTACTCAAAATATATCCTATATATCATATGTATGCCGAAATTTTAGCATATATACAAGAAACTCTTCCACTTTGGTCAAATGTGCAACATACCTCATTAAAACCACACCATACCATGTCTAATTGACCAAAGACCCATCCCTAAGACCAATAACCCATCCCTAAGACCAATGACCATCCCTAAGACCTTAACATGTTCCCTTGACTTGTCCTACACCATATATGCATGTATCTTATAAGATATAGCTCACACATTGCCTAAACACTTACCAAAAATAACAAAATCTCTTCCTTTGGCACTCATAGAGCTCACGGCTCAAATCCATGCCCCAACCAAATCCATATAATTTTTTCTACAACCCATACACTCCTATACACATCTATTCTAAGATATTCTAAGGTGATCCCAAGCATTGGCTAAGCTTTTCCAAGTATTACTCAAGAAAAAGGAAGCTAGGGTTTTGTTAAGTAAACAAGGGTTTTTATTTTTGCAAGCTTTGGTTTTGTGGCTAAACAAGGGTTTAGCACTTGCTTATCATCATCATCATACCTCATAAGGTTTACTTGAACTCTTTATGTTCTTATAATTTTCATTTTTATGCATATGATTATTCTATTTAGCTTAAATCACCATTTAGGATTATTAACATGTAAAAAGAAGTTTTTATTTGTTGTCATCATAATGTACACTTTTATATACCTTATGATGTTAATGACATCATGTTAAAATGGTCACACAAGTGATTTACACTCTTGGTTAAACATGAAAATGATTATGGGTTAATTAGGGTTTTTATAGTTTCATAATATGTTTCAAGATAAAGAAATACATAAGACATGTTAATATTAATTATGGACTCATATTAATGTTACTTGAACACTAAAATAAAGTTATCTTGGAAGAAATACACTTGTACACACTTGGTTATGTATAAATATGATTATGGACAAAACTAGTGATTTATGGATTTTTATAAAAGTTATGGTTTATTATGTAAGATAAAAGACTTGTAATATTTGGACAAAGGGACAATAAAAGGACTATGGACATAATATACATGTAATATATATGATAAATATAAAATATAAGATTAGTGGTAAAAGTCATAAGATGAAAACAAGGAAACAAGACTTAATTTTGGACTTAACAAACTATCACAAACATTCTGTCCAAAATTCGAAATTTAACATATCCATTTTATATTTTTATAAGATAATACATTTCACGACGATTCCGAAAAGGTAAGAAACTTGTTAAACGGATTAATAACGAAAAAGTTACGTTAAAAACGAGTTATACGTTAATAAACGAAGTCGTAAATGAATTTTTATAAAAACATTTTTATAAAAATTATAAACAGCAAGTGTTGATATTTTTAACAAATTATACATATTTTTGGGATTCCAAAATGATAAGAATCGTAATTTTTCAATTAATAACGAACGAGTTATGAATTTCGCGAGTTTACGACAATTAATACTTTTATAAAACTATTTTTATAAAAGTTACTATTCATGACAGAAAGTTATATTTTTGTAAACCTCATAAATATATAGAACTTTCAATTACGAGAACGTCCTCGAAAGAATCACTAAAAACGGAGCTATAACGAATAAAATACGACATTTACGGGTTTTACGACGACGAATACGATTTAAATAAAAGTCACGTCTGATGTGAACAGTAAAAGTTACTGTTCACCAGAGAGTCAAAATATCGAAAATGTCAAATTATGATAACTCGTCCTAATACGAAAAGATGGGCATAAGAAACGTCAAAATCGGGCTTAAAACGCAAAAGTTATGCTAGTTTTACTAAAACGGAAATTATAAACGTTTTTACTTATTAAACGTAATTTTACCAAAACCATTAGTTGGTGATTGAACTATATAGAATTATATGTGGTTATCAAGTACTATATTACTAGGGAGTTTCATAATGAGGCCTCTTCGGATGGCGTTTCGACGAGTTGTTGGATTTACGATTTAAAGTGTCCTAACTCCTCGAACGTCATGTCATGACCTCTTTAGTTATGATAGCCCGAACGGTAGTACGATGTTGCATCTATAAGATTATATTCAAGTACTCGGTACTTATACGACCTATGATAATTTAGGTTGCATTCGATCTTTTACGTGACGCTTTATCTGCGATATTCGGATTATCTGAACTCAAGGTGAGTTCATAGCCCCACATTTTTACGATTTCAATGATTTATAATTATGGGGTGGAAACATGCTTTGTTTTATAAATTGGACGCAAGTATTGATTACATGTTGCCTAAGTAGCGATAACCCAAGTTTAGCCCATTATCATGAACTGTCAATTGCATAGATGTAGTTGGGAATTACATTATGTGAGCGCGAATGTTATTTAATAGATCTATTCGGGAAACGACCTCCCCGTTCGGGTGACTAGCTATCACCGAGAACGAACGTTATAGCATGTCGAATTTGGGGATGTTTTCGGGTTGAACATCTATTCGGGCAGAAATTGCAATATATAGTTTAATTGCAAGAAAGATTGTCGAGCTTCAGTGTCATGAGCTTAGTGTAAATGTAATCTAGTTTTGTGATGACTGCATGTGTTGCATAGTCACATAAAAAGTCTTGCGGTCCTACATATTTTGATTTATCAAACCTATGAATTCACCAACATTATTGTTGACGTTTTTAAGCAATGTTTTCAGGAGATCAATAGGCATGGGATGCCAGGGATGCATTGGGTTACATTTTGGATTGCACGCTTAAAGATTTAGGTGCATCATATTTTGGGAAATGTATTGTCAACTTTTGTAATATTCAACAATGAACAAGTGAAGCTATATGCTTTTGTATTAAGTCTTTCAATTAAATCCAATGTATCATTTTAAATGACTTTTTGTGTCGTTCTTATATATCTTGTGCTATTGATCTTGAAGTAACACGCCCCGGACCCTTATTCCGCTGCGACCCAATTTGGGGGTGTTACAGATTGGTATCAGAGCCAAGGTTATAGAGAACCAGGTCAAATGTTTTTGCTGGACTATAACCGTTTTCAAACATTGCATACATAAAAAGGGGTTTTTATGGGACACACTAGTTGTTTGCATTAGTTAGTTTTACTAGATGCTTACATGACACACTATAGTGATTGCATAGTGGGATGATGCATTCATAATTGATAGACCGTGGTTATATTATAGTACCGTATATTACTATGAGGTTTATTGTATACATACAAAGAGAGTTTGCTTCTTTCGCGGCAACTCTGCATTATTTATTAAGGGTTTTTTTTATATAAAATTGGGGAATATTTCTTTAGGCAAGGTAGTACGATAAGCTCGTAGGTCCTAAGCGCTACCTAAACATTAAGCTATCGAATATGATACCTTACCCTTCATTATTTATGATAAGTTGGCATACTCGTATTTACCATACCAGCCTTATATTAATGTAATTAATAAGTTAAGTTTTTGCTCGTTGCAAGCAGTTATGTTTTCATTATCAGCGATTACCTACACGTCTGTTTATATTAATTCTGAGCCATAGAGATTCCAGTAAGCTTCTGATGAGGAGATAGAGGAACCAATGAAGGATCACCCTCTACCTACTGATGCCTCACCTACAGCCCTATCACCAGGCTACATTGCTGACTCCGATCCGGAAGAGGTAAGGAGAACCTGAAGGAGGATCCTGCTGACCATCCTGCCGACGGATGAGACAATTATGATAATAAGTCATCTGATGATGACAATGATGATGATGATGTTTGAGAAAAGGATGAGGAGGACGACGAGGAGTCCCTCCCACCCCCTGAGGGTGTACAGGAAGGAGCACCTAGCTCCGGCCGACCCTTCTACTGTCCCCTCAAGCTGAGAATACAGAAGGCATTTGAGACTGATGATGTCTTGCTTTACATCACCACCTTAACACACATATCATCTTGTCTTTTGAGACCAAATCCCGTGCAGTATGGATATCTATTTAATACCATACTTCACGATCACCATCTACTGAGGCATGTATTACTGAGTTGCTGCCGCACTACCTTTATCATCACCAAAGAATATTAAGTCACTTAAAGATAACATAAGAGGCTAGCATCTAGAATCTTGAGAGGCACCCTGGCCATAGACAAATAGATTTGTCAGTGTAGCTCATTTTGTATCCCACTAAACTTGAGTAATACTTGGTTGGTAGTGTTAATAAAAAGCTTGTACTCTTTTACTCATGTAAAACAATGTATTAAGTATTAACTTACGCTGTTGGTTATGATCATGCTACTATATGATGGGGATTTATTTATGCCATGGTTGCGGTTATCTTATATCTATGCATAACGTGGTCTCACCTTACCTACTTGTTGGGATCACAGAGTGTCATGATTTTCCCTTGAATGAAACTTCATATACATTTTGTTCCCTGTGACTTTCAGGAAACAATGACAACTGTTGATCAAGGGATGAGTGTTGAGGAAATTGAGCGGGTTATAGCCGAGCGAGTGGCTAATGCTATCGAGGCTATTGCCATTTATGAGACGAAAACCAACATGGCCCGTAAGTCAATAAGCCAGACCGAACAACAAGAATGCAAGGTAGCAGGGAATGCTAACAACAAGAGAAAGTGGGAAGGTAACCACAATGGGCAATGTACTATAAAGGACGGGAATTGCAAGAAGGTTGGCCACATGACCCGGGAGTGTAGGAATCCTACTGCTGCTAGGAATCAACAAACTCACACCTGTTATAAGTGTGGAAGTCAGAGACACTTCAAGAGTAAGTGTCCAATAGTGAATTTTCAGAAACATGTGGACAAAAAGATCAGCACTCTTTTTGAACGCCAGGCTGAGAACAAGAGGAAGTTGAATAACACTTCCAAGGACAATCAGAACCAACAACAGCCGAACAAGAGGCAAAATACTGGCAAAGCTTACGCTGCAGGGCACGGGGAGAAGAAATATTACGGCGGGTCCAAGCCATTGTGTCCTAAATGCAACTATCATCATGATGGTCCATGTCCTCCCAAATGCCACAGGTGCAACATAGTGGGCCATCTGGTCCGTAACTGTAGGAGACCTACAAATGACAATACTGCTAACAACCAAAGAGGCACAGGGACAAGTCAGAAGGTTAATTGCTATGAATGTGGGAACCAAGGGCACTACAGGAGGGATTGCCCAGAGCGAAAGAACCAAAGTCATAAAAACCAAATTGGAGGTACTGGAGCACATGGAGTGGTGCATACCTTAAGAGAAGGGGGAAACAGATCAAGATCCTAACAACATTAAAGATGAGATCAAGGCTTAAAAGAGAAAGTTGTCTCTCTTTGCCTAATAAATCCTAAGTTGAAACTATCTTAGAATTTATCTCCTTAGGAATTCTCATTGTATTTCCCTTAAATTTCAGTTGTACGAATGATTTTAAATTTTCTATCAAATTATCGTATTATGAGAATTTCGTCAATATTAACTTAGGTTCCTTATTTACTCTTACAAACTACTCTCACGAATATCATGAAATTATAACGCTATTTTGACAAAAATGAGCAATGCATCGTTAGTCCTCAATTATACATGGCCTGATCAACTATGTATAATTCAGTAAGGTACCATGCAGTGCTGAGAGTAGTCACTCTAAAAACCTCTTGTTAAGGAAACAATTTTCTACTTATATCATGTTTTGTGTGCGTATTCATAGAACGCGTTTACTTTTGGAAATTGAATTAGTAACCCTATCAACGAAGCAGACCTTCTCTCCATCTTACCATAAAGTTGGCATCACCTTATACCAAATCCTAAGCTGAGACACATTACTAGTCGCCCTAAGACAATTTCGCTATCGAATTTGCTCGCCATTAGAGAATTTACTAAATCACCCATTCGAAATCAACTTAATGTCTATAGAACTTGGTAGTTTCGATGCTATAATCGGTATGGATTGGTTGTCGAAGTACCAAGCGGTCATTATGTATGCCGAGAAGATTGTCCACATTCCCTGGGGAAATAAAACCTTAATCATTCATGATGACGGAAGTAACCAGGGAAATGCGACACGATTAAATATCATTTCGTGCACTAAAACGCAGAAGTACATGCAAAAAGGATTTCCTATCTTTTTGGCACATGTTACTGCAAAGGAGGTTGAAGACAAGTCAGAGAAGAAGCGACTTGAGTACGTACCGATAGTTAAAGATTTTCCTTATGTATTTCCTGAGGACTTGTCGGGTCTTCTTCCAACTCGACAAGTAGAATTTCAAATCAATCTGGTACCTGGTGCCGCACCCGTAGCACGAGCACCTTATCGATTGGCGCCTTTCGAAATGAAAGAGTTGTCAGAGCAACTGAAGGAGCTGTCCGACAAAGGCTTTATAAGACCCAGTTCCTCACCCTGGGGAGCTCTGGTCTTGTTTGTCAAAAAGTAGGATGGATCATTCCGGATGTGCATTGACTATCGGGAATTAAACAAACTGACAGTGAAGAACCGTTATCCACTCCCCAGAATTGATGATTTATTTGATCAGCTTCAAGGGTCGAGTGTCTACTCGAAGATCGACCTAAGGTCAGGTTATCACCAACTGAGGGTTCGAGAAGAAGACATTCCGAAGACTGCCTTCAGAACTCGTTATGGCCATTACGAATTTCAAGTTATGCCGTTTGGTTTGACAAACGCACCTGCCGTATTCATGGACCTTATGAATCGGGTGTGCAAACCATATCTGGATAAATTTGTGATTGTCTTTATTGACGATATTCTGATATATTCAAAGAACAAGCAAGAACATGAAGAGCACCTTAAGCTAATCTTAGAGTTGCTTAAGAAAGAGGAGTTGTATGCTAAATCAATATGCTACGGCATACCACCAAGCCCCAACCAAATCAATACTAAATTTTATACAACCTATACACATCTATACACATCCATCCTAAGATGTTAATGATTGGGCATCTACCTATGTCACAACGGAGATTCGTCAATTTTTAGGTCTTTGCCTGGGTATTATCGAAGATTCATGAAAGTTTTTATAGACCGCCAATACCAAGACTAAGGCTTACTCAAAAGAAGGTCAAGTTTGTTTGGGGCGATAAACAAGAAGCAGCTTTTCAACTGTTGAAGCAGAAGTTGTGCAGTGCACCAATCCTTGCCTTACCTGAGGGAAGCGAAGATTTCATCGCATACTGCGACGCTTCAAAGAAGGGTTTGGGCGCTGTGTTGATGCAAAGAGAAAAGGTGATTTCTTATGCATCACGCCAGTTGAAAATTCATGAGAAGAACTATACGACTCATGATTTGGAACTTGGAGCAGTAGTGTTCGCTCTCAAGATTTGGAGGCACTATCTGTACGGAACCAAGTGTATAGTGTTCACTGATCATAAGAGCTTACAACACATTCTTGATCAGAAGGAACTAAACATGAGACAACGCTGGATGGTTAGAGTTGCTTAGTGATTACGATTGCGATATTCGTTATCACCCGGGGAAAGCCAATGTCGTTGCTGATGCTTTGAGCAGGAAAGAACGAGAACCACCGTTAAGAGTTCGAGCCTTAGTCATGACTATTAGTTTGGATCTTCCCAAACAAATCTTGAATGCTCAGACTGAAGCACGGAAACCAGAGAACATCAAGAATGAAGATGTTAGAGGAATGTTGGTTGAAAACGCTAAAAATCCAGAGGCGATTAGGACGGAAAAGTTGGAACCCCGTACGGATGGAACCACATTAGCTAAATGGCAGGAGTTGGTTACCTTGTTATGGCGATTTGCGAACTGTGATCATGCACGAGTCCCACAAATCAAAATACTTTATACATCTGGTTATGACAGATGTACATGACATGAAAAAGCTATATGGGGGCCCTATATAAAGGCGAACATCGCCACCATGTTAGCAAGTGTTTGACCTGTGCTAAGGTCATCAGGATTATTGGTACAAACCCAAGATACCTGAATGGAAGTGGGACAACATCACCATGGATTTTGTTACTAAGCTTCCTAAGTCATCGCAAGGCTACGACACCATTTGGGTGATTGTTGACCGACTCACTAAGTCTGCGATCTTCACACCGATGAGAGAGACTGATCCTTTGGATAAACTTACAAAGGAATTACTAATGGGGGTTGTCACGAGGCATGGAATACCTGTTTCAATCATTTGTGATCGCGACCCTCGGTTCGCTTCTAAATTTTGGAGGTCACTTCAGAACGCTTTAGGTACTAATTTGGATATGAGTACTGCGTATCATCCACAAATATAGAAGGGCAAAGCGGAGTGTACCATTCAATCTCTCGAGGATTTGATGCGTGCGATTGTGCGATCGACTTTGGAAAGGGTTTGGTTAACCATTTTGCCATTGTTGTGTACTCATATAACAATAGCTATCACGCTAGCATCAAGGCCGCACCATCGAAGCACTTTATGGTCGAAAGTGTCGTTCACCTGTTTGTTGGACCAAAGTTGGAGAAGCTCAAATCCTCGGTCCAGAACTAATTCAAGAGACGACTGAGAAAATCGTCCAAATCAAGCAAAGGATGCAAGCCGCTCGTGATCGACAGAAGAGTTACGCCGATCTGAAGCGTAAACCGATGGAATTCTAAGTCGGGGATAAAGTTATGCTTAAAGTTTCGCCTTGGAAAGGGGTCGTACGTTTTGGCAAATGGGGGAAGTTAAACCCCAGGTATGTTGGACCTTTCAAGGTGTTAGAAAAGGTTGGAGAGGTTGCTTACAAGCTCGAACTTTCCAGGATTGACTAAGAGGGTTCACACATACATTTCATGTATCCAACTTGAAAAAGTGCTATGCCGACGAACCGTTAGCCGTTCCGTTGGATGGACTTCATTTTGATGACAAGCTTCAGTTTGTTGAGGAACCCGTTGAGATCATGGACCGTGAAGTTAAACGGTTGAAGCGAAGCCGCATCCCATTAGTCAAGGTTTGATGGAACTCCAAGAGAGGTCCTGAGTTCACGTGGGAACGTGAAGACCAATTCAAAAAGAAATATCCACACCTCTTCACGAAGAAAAGAAAAACCGCACCATCGACAAGTGCCCGCATCTTGAAGCCTTGCGGCAAGCTCACTCCAACAGGGAAGGAACTATAACACCCCGTGTTTTGGGTCCTTGTACGACGTCATTTATTAAACTAATTAATTTAGTTTTGTACGCATTTGTTTTAATTCGCGGATTTATAGTTAAATCGCGTAAGTTACAAGTTATCATTCAACGTAAACGGGTATCAATAAATTAATGGTTTACGTCAAGCAAGAGTTGAATAATTATTTTGAGAATAATTATTAACTTTGTTCAGTTTATTTTTATCGGATACGTAAAGTGTTTACGTTTCGTGATAAATTAAGTTTAGGCATTCCCGGAACCACCAAAATAAATCTACGCTTCAACAAATACCTATTTTTGTTACCAATGATCAAAATTTATAGAAACCTTACCACACTTATCAAATGGGACGCCCCATTTAAAAAGGGATAAACAAGACTTACAACTTTCAAGTATATACTTTAATAAATAAAATCTACACTTTTATTTTCAAGTTATACTTTCATTCTTTTCTTTTACCTAGATATTTAGCTAGCAAAGTCTTCCTTGATTTCATGGGATCATATGCAATATAGGGAACATAAGGTCTTTTTCTTCCATAACTCAAGGTCATCGAACTTGTATGGAATGTGTAAGACTTATATCAAGACCATGCTTTGACCAACTATTTCCTTAAAATCCCTCATATTATCTTGTATAGTGTTTTTGACTAGCTCTTATATCATATATACTTGCAACTACTTGAGATAAAAACATACAAGTCTTTCTTTAACCAAAAATCAAACAAACTCTTCCTTTTGGCTCTCTTTAAGCCACGGCTCAAAAACACCCCTTTAATAAATCCATACAAACTTTTCTACAACACATACAAGCAATCACACATCATATCTAAGATACCTCAAGATGATTTGAAGTATTGGTTAACCATTTAAAAGGATTGAAAGCAAGAAAGGGAAGGGATTAGGTTTCCTTGGATATTATTTGGGTTTATTCCTTGCAAGCTTTGGTTTTAGTCTAAACAAGGGTTTAGATTATATTTCTCATCATCATACATCATAAGAAGGTCAACTAAAACCCTTTATGTTCTTACATTTATCATTATATGCATATGTTAGTCTTTATAGCAAAAATCACCATTTAGGGCTTTTAAACATATAAAAAGAGTTTCTACATGTGATTATCAATTTGTACACTTTTACATATGTTATGATGTTGTTAATATTATGATATAATGGAAGTATAAGTGATGCACCATGTTGGTTAAGTATAAAAATGTATATGTACAAATTAGGGTTTTTAAAGTACTTAAGGAAAGTTATGTTTTTCATGTGATGTTAATAACTTGTAAATCTTGTTATCATGGACTTATGAGGACATTGATGAACTTGGACTTAATATAAGTATCACCATATGTCAAATATAGTTTTAAGGGTTTTTATGGTAAATACTAGTGAAAAGTACCATAAACAAGTTATTTAAAAGTATAACCACTTTGATATTTAAGGGCTGTTTGGAATCCGAATTACCAACCAGTTAGGGTTTGACATTTATAAAGTAATACACTACGCGATTCCAAAAGATAGAACTCGAAAAACGGATTAATATCAAAAAAGATACGCTAATTAGAGTTATACGTTAATTATGGGTTTATTAAATAAATTTTATAAAAATTATACAAAACAGAAAGTTTGATGTTTTTAATAGATTATACACATTTTTAGGATTCCAAAACAATAAGAAACGTAATTTTTCGATTAAAAACGAAGAAGTTATGAATTACGCAAGTTTATATACTTAAAATGTATAAAAAACTAGTTTTTATAAAAAGTTACTGTTCATGACGAAACTTATTTTTGTACTTCATAAAATAATGAAACTTTCAATACGAGAATGTGCTCGAAAGAATTACTAAAATTGGAGTTAAAACGAATAAAATCGACGTTTACGATAATTAGATTCTTAAAAGTTATTTTATAAACTATGAACAGTAAAATTACTGTTCATCAGCAGACCCCACTTATTAAAAATGTGATAATTTTGATAACAAAGACGTGGTCGAAGGAATCGCTAAAATCGGGATTAAAACGAACAAGTTATTGCATTTACGGGTATTACGACAATTAAATTTATAAAAGTAAATTTATAAAACGTCAGATAGTAAATACTGTTCTTCAGAAGGGTTATAAAATATAAAAATGTAATATTTTTATACATCATCTCAATACGAAAACGTGAGCGCAAGAAACACCTCAAACGGACTTGAAACGCGAAAGTTACGCCAGTTTTACTAAAACAGTAATTATAAACGTTTTAACTTATTAAACACAATTTTACCAAAACAATTAGATGGTGATCTAGCTATGTAGAATTGTATATGGTAGATGTTAATTACCATGCTTAGCACTTATACGACCTTAATTTAAATAGGTTGCATCTAACGATTTGCCTTGACGCATTATCTGTGATTTTGGATTTATCAAGTAACTCAAGTTGAGTTCATAGCCCACATGTTTACGAATTCTATGAATTATAACTTTTGGGTGGACACATGCTTTGTTTTATAAAGTTGGACGCAAGTGTATATTTTATATTGAATACGGTGTTTGCCTAAGGTAGCGATCAACACAACGTTGAGCCCATTATCATGAACTGTCAATTGCATAGATGTAGTTGTGAATTACATTATGTGAGCGTGAATGTTATGAATATATCTATGGGAATTGACCTCCCGTTCGGGTGAATTAGCTATCACGGGATACGAACGGTATGCATGTCGGATTTGGGATGTTTAGGGTTGAACATCTGATCGGGCAGAATAGCAATATTTATTATTACGAATATAATTGTCGAGCTTCAGTGTCATGAGCTTAGGAAAACGTAATTGGATTTTGTGATGTCTGCATCTGTTGCATTATCACGGGGAAAGTCTTGCGGTCCTGCATATTATATTTTACTAACCTATGAATTTACCAACATTTTTGTTGACGTTTTAAAGCAATGTTTTCCAGGTGGTAATAGGCACGAGTGCAGGGATCATTTGGTGACACTTTTGGGTATCACGCTAATGATTTGGATGTAAAAAAATCTTTTTGGTTTTGGGGGGAAAATGTATTGTTCAATCTTTTGTTCATCAAACACTGAACAAGTAAAGCTGCATGCTTTGTGTAACAAGTCTTTTATCAAATCCAATGTATCATTTTAAACGACTTTTTGTCGTTCTTATATATCTTGTGCTATTGATCTGAGAAGTAACACGCCCCGGATATCCTTATTCCGCTGCGACCCATTTTAGGGGTGTTACAATTAGGACACTTGTCAAATCATGCTTGCTATGTCACACAATGTGAGATAATATATCTAGTTACATATTAAGAGTCCTACGCATTATCCTTGTGGATTTTGAAAGAACATCCGATGGATTCATTCACTATGAAGTTGGAAATCCTGCTTGAGCCAACATAAACAAGCATGGTGGTGAGTGTGCATTCTATATGGGAATTAAACTTGTGATAACTGGAAAGACTTATGGTGCGATTCTATAAGAATCAAACTTGTTCCATGTTATGAATTGACGATTGCTGATGAATTTTTGAAATGATTAACGCTCTCGATGTGTCACAAAACTACTTTAGCAAGTGACACATCTGATTTATATTCAAATCAAATTTTTTATTTCAATCGGTGAGTTAGTAACCTCGCTGGTTCAATATTATCGTGTTGACTGATTTGATAGACGTTGCCGATAATGAGAAACATGCTAAGTTTGAGATTGAATACATATGTGTTAGAAGATTGAACTTCAGCTGGATTCCTGTTAAGGAGATTTCTTTTTTAAATTTAATTCTACCTGATCACAGGTCGATTATCACGGATTCGAAGGTTACTCCAACCAAACACGGGTGAATGACAAAGCCATATTCGTCCCCCGCTTTATTGCTAACTGTTTTATTTCAGGAATATGTAAAGATGGTGATGGAGGTACCTGATTCCAGCTGACTCACAAGATTCATAGCCACATGCTCATACCCAACCGACAAATATAAAGACATCATGAAAGCTCAAGTACATGTTTCAAGACTTCCGCTACTCTGATACCATACGTCCTTCTTGAAGCGACGAAGTGTTAAAGTTAAAGAAATTCAAGAAAGATGCATTATTAAAGCTTTTCAAGATTATCAAATCAAGAAAGGTATGAGCATGTCGGTCCAGAAGTCACAAGTTCACGAGATGGAAAAGTTTACAAGATGGCAAAACGAGATTATGCTTGGTTGATGATCTCAAGGTGTTCAAGATCACATTCTCACATTCAAGTCAAGATAAAGCAACAAGCTCACATCTAAAGTCTATGATCACTACATCAAATCACAAGTTAATGATTGAAGTTAAAGACTACGAGCTCAAGACCGAAGTGAAAGCATAGTATGCTAAGTTTAAATTTTTGTAAATTGGAGTGACCTCCCTTAGGGGGAGATTGTTAGAAATACGGAAAAGTATCGGTCACTTCCAATATAGGTAGTCATAGCTCGTAGTAATTAGTAATGTTATGTTAGTAAGCTAACCGGGCCAAAGGCCCATGGACAAGCCCACTAAGGGCCCATGGCCGGCCTTGGTATGACATATATAAACCCTCTCCACACATGGAGAGGGTGTTGGTTGTTCATTTTCTCACATTACACTAAGCTAATATTATCCTTTTTCTCTCTCTCTAAGTGTTCATCCAACCATCTCTTTCCCTCTCTAAAAACCCAAAGTGAATCCTATCATACATGTGTTAAGGATTATTCTACCAATTATAAGGTATAACGACCTAGCGCTTAGTGTTCGACAACTCTACTTACTATGAAAACTACCACCCGATAGGGTACACTGCATGTTTAAAGTGTTGTTTAGGATTAAGTCGGCTTAAAATATAATTTAAAACTTGGTAATCATAAATTGACCTAACTCGACAGCACTCATCAGAGTGGATATAAGCAGGACGCGGTTGTTTCTGCGAGAGCCAAGACTGTTAAACAACAATACCACGAACGTACAATTAATGCTAGTGCTCTTTTTGTCCACATAATCTCCCGAATGATTCAGAGTAGGCATATACTACGGTTTCTAGCCGATCCCCTTTAGTGATACCCTTATCCTAAGTGCATAGTGCCCTTTATGGATCAAGAAGATACGCTTAACCGCTTCAAGATGCAGAGGTTCTGGGGATTCTCCTTGGAAGGCGTGCACAAGGCAGACATTAAACATGATATCGAGCCTACTTGCCGTTAGTTGAGGTAAACTACCTATCATGCTCGATACATGGTACTATCTAAAAACTCATATTCATTCGTATCTTTTGTGAGTTTAGAATCTGAGGGACATAGAGTTTCTTGGTTTGATCTTCGAAGCCAAATTTCTTTAATCATTTCTTTAATATATTAGATGATTAAATTAAGATGACGTCATCCATTTGTTTTATTTGTATCCGAGGAAGAAGTAATTTCACCCTATAATCATGCTCATCTCGAACTCGTCATGCTGATTTTGGCAATTCATACACACAAGTATTGACAAGCGAAAAGAATAATAATGTCATGACTTATATTTTGACGATGATGAGATTGAACTTCTTCTTAGTAAAGTGTGTTATTTACCATTCTTATTTTGTACTCATGTTTATAAGAAAAAGCTTTTCATTTATCATACCAACTTTGAGTGCTTGTTTAAGACCATATAAAGCTTTCTTTAGTTTATAAACATGATCCGGTTTTTCAAAGTCAATGAATCCTGAAGGTTGTGCCACGTATACCTCCTCATTGATAAAACCGTTCAGGAATGCACTTTTTACATCCATTTGGAATAGCTTAAAATCTAAAGCATAAGCATAAGCTAATAGTATTCTAAGTTTTTACGTTTTTGTATACTTACACATTCCGACATGATTTAGTATGTCTTTATATGTGTTTTTAGTTTCACATTATATATTTTTGTTTATTAACATAACTATTTATGTGAGTATCACAAATGTACATGTTGGTTTAGGTATAACCTTTTTGTGTAACATATCATTACATATGTATGAATATGTACACATGTGTGTTTCGCATGTCCGTTTATGACATTCATTGTATCTACAGATGTTTAGTATATAGGTATATGAACGTGTATATGAGTGAACGCGTAACTATATCAAAAAAGTAAAAGAAAACGATTATGTCTGTGAGAAAGTCTTGGGTAATTTCCCACATATTACCTATCAAGATGATAATCTGTGGGAAATACGTGTGTAAATACCTACGAATTTCTCACAAAAATGATCGTTTTTATGTTTTTGTATACTTACACATTCCGACATGACTTAGTATGTCTTCATATGTGTTTTTAGTTTCACATTATATGTTTTTGTTTATTAACGTAACTTTTTATGCGAGTATCGCAAGTGTATGTGTAAGTTTAGGTATAACCTTTATGTGGAACAAACCATTGTATATGTATGGATAAGGACACATGTATGTTTCGCATGTCCGTTTATGACATTCATTGTATCTACAGATGTTTTGTATGTAGGTATGCGGACGTGTATATGCGTGAACGCGTAATTATATCAAAAAAGTAAAAGAAAATAATTATGTCTGTGAGAAAGTCGTGGGTAATTTCCTACAGATTACCTACCAATATGATAAATCTGTGGGAAATACGTGTGTAAATACCCACTGATTTCCAACAAAAATGATTGTTTTTACGTTTTTTTATACTTACACATTCCGACATGACTTAATATGTCTTCATATGTGTTTTTAGTTCCATATTATGTGTGATTTAGTTAACTTTGTTATGTTATCTTAAAATGAAAAAAAAAATCAAATAACAAAAATCTACCCCTCCAAAATAACATTAGTTTCCCGCACATATTAAAGTTGACTTTTCATCAAATTTTGATATTTTCGTCAATACATTTTGTAACAACCCGAGTTTTACGACGCGTATGACGATCGCGAATTCGACGTCAATTATTATTTTAATAGTTTATGAGAGCGAACGTCGACATTTAAAATTTTATTTGTCGTAAATAATTATTTTCGTATTTTATTACGAACGGAATTTAAATATTTTTTTTGATGTTTCGCGAGTCAACGTTTGACCGCGTGTTCGTTAAACGTTTTAAGCAACGTAGAAAAATTTCGACGCACTTCGTTATTATCTTTATGATGACAATTTGTATTTTTCGTCCTTGTCCCGAGTTAGTCGAAACCGAGTCAAAACTTTATTTTGACGTGAGTTAATATTTTATTAAAAGTTTTAAATTAAATTTAGTGTGACAGAAATAAATTTAGTCACGAAAGTATAATCCCGAGCCATGGTTGTCGGTTTTTATTTAAGAAAAACATTTATGTGTCAAAGATAAAATAAGGAAAAGAGGGGAGAACTATTTTTGCCAAAAGCTCAAAGTATGAAAGTATATAAAGGCATTTTACTTCCATTTATTTCATAAAAACACACACGCTATATTTATTTCTCTCCCTCTCTTGCCTCACCGTCGGTGAACCACCACCGGAAAACTTTTTCGGTCGCCAAAAACCGCCGCGCCACCGGAAAAATGACATGCAAAATAATCAACTTATATTTTCTTAATCCCCTCGTCATTTCTTACGTTTTCCACCAAAAATATATAACATGCAATGAGTATTTTTGGAGTTAGAGTTCGGGTTAGTTTCAAACAATTTCGGTTTAAAGAGGTGTTTAAAAGGGTTAGATTAGTGATATGATCAAGTGGGTTAGCTTGGAAATGGTTTGGGTTTGTGTTCGTGTTTATGTCCGAGAGTCCGAGACCACAAGGAGGCCGAAACCAACACCTTGTGTGTTGTTGTAAGTATCCTAGTTATGTTTATTTCATTGTTTCGTTCTTAATTTGATTTCGTATATTATATGTGATGAGGTCCGACACTTGCGTTGGTTAGAATAGATTGTGAATGGGTTGATTAGTTGACGGAGATAGGTTAGCTAGGCGTATTTTGATGTCGTTGTGAGGTGAAAATGAAGTTTCGATAAGTTTTGTAAATGTTAATTTCGAGCAGAAAGTTTGGCTCAGATTTCGAGGTTCGAGATTTTATAAAAACTGATTTTTGATGTTGAAATATGATAGAGTTCGTCCTAATGTACGTTTCGGTAATTCGAACGACCCGTAACTCCTTATAACGAAGAAGTTACGGCGAAAACAAGATTTGAAAAGTTATAAATTTTCCAAACAGCTATTGCATTTTTCTAGTTGCTGTCACGAAATTAAACGCTCGTTTTGAGCACTTTCGAATCCGTTTTGGCCTTCCGGTGAATACGAAAGTTGCTCCGAATGATGTTTTACTTTGCCGCGTGGCTCACTAGATTTAAAATCGAGTAATAACGGGTCAAAAACCAAGGTCAAAGTCTGTGTTTTATTAAAAATGTCAAAGTTCCTGCAGAAACTTGCAGGGGCATTTTGGTCATTTTCTGTCGAGTTTCGGGTCTCGGCTAAAACTAAAAAGTTGTCCGGAATGTCGTTTTACATACAATATCTTTTGAGTCCGAGTCGTGAAAATGTGATATAACGGGTCGTTTGGAGCGGATCAGATTTAGTAACATATATATATATATAATGTGTATAATAAGTCAAAGTCAAACAAAGTATAGCATTGACTTTTGAAAGTCAACGGTATCTACCATACCATAAACTTGTAGGTTGTTTAAAGAAAAATAATTAAACGCTATTATTATTACGAATATAATATTTTAAACTTAACGATTGTTACGAACGAAGGAGATTCTAAAAATAGAAAGTTTTGTAATATACGAGACATAATTCTGGTATGAGTAATTAATAATCAAATTGAATGTCGAAGGTTCGACGAGATAACTAAATATTATTATAAATATAATTAGAAGACGAGACTTACTAAAAATGGTAACTTTCCGAAAATAGTAACTTTCTAAAAATAAAAAGTTTCCTAAAATAGAAAGTTTTCGATTAAGCGATGTATAATATGAATAAAAGAATGATCGTAACTCAATTAAGTGGAGTTTAGGATCTAGGACGTGCAAGTGGATTTCTCATCACATGTGTATGTATATTTATACTATTTTAATAGTTGCAATGCACGCGCTATTCGATCGTACCTTATTATAAAGTAATCGGGCAACATTAATTATAGTTCGCAATTGAGTTCGTTGTCGAGACGACTTTGGATTGTTTGGTTGTTTGATCTTCGGCTTAGATCAAGGTGAGTTCATAGCCTCGCTTTTAAGTGTTTTAAATGTTTTTAAACCCGCGAGGGGGATACTTGTTGTTTTGTGAAAATGAGAACGCTATATGTTTTGATAGTAAATATGATTCCATGCACTATTGAGTATATGCCTTTTTCTGTGTGACCGTTAATTGCCTTGTTGATGGTGAACGCTAATGCATTAAATAGATCTATTGGGTTTGACAACCCTGTCCGGGGTATGAATCCGAAGGTGAGCACCTTGTAACGGACATTTTGTAGTTAGTATTGAGAGAAGGGGCATACTTCTCGGACATGATTTCGTCTTACGGGATGAATGTGTTAAGTGTCGGTACACGGGCTCATTAATTGGAATACATTATTTATATATAACTTGTCTTGCGAGCAATGTTATATGTTTTGTTGAACCAAATATGCGTTCTAACTAGGGGTGTGAATCGGGTCGGGTCGGTCGGGTTCGGGTCAATTCGGGTCAAAGCTCAAAAAAACCATACCCGAACCCGACCTTGTTTAAAACTCGGGTTACTCGGGTTCGGGTCAATCGGGTCGGGTCAATTCGGGCCATCATAACTACTATATATAACATGCATATTTCAACGTAGTTTTAGAAATAAAATTTCTACGTTGGTATTGGGACCTATGTAACTCTGATCTTTCTAATAAATGAAATTGTGTTTTATAAACGTATCTTTGAACGTTTACTGGGATTCGTGTGCATATATTATGAAGTAGCACCCCAATTGTTGTATTCCGCTGCGTATCGTAGTTGGAGTGTTACAACCTCCTTCTTTTGATCCAGAAATTGTCTCATTTATCAAGGAACTTTGGTACATATGTAATATTGATTCTATAACTAAGGTGTATACAGATCATATGCACCAACCTTGGAGAACCTTTGCTGTAGTCATCAACAGATGCCTTTTTAGGAAAACCACAGGTCTTGATAAGATCAGACTTTCAAGAGCACAAATCCTGTGGGAGGATGTATTACAACCAGAATGTTGACTTTGTTGAACTACTTTGGGAAGACTTTATGTTTCAGATAGACAACAGAGACTCTAAGAAACAAGAGAAGATGTATTATCCCAGATTTACAAAGGCAGTCATCCATCACTTTATTTCTAAAGATAATTCAATCTCTATGAGGAACAGACTTTTCATGCACAGTGTCCAGGATGACAGTATTTTGGGGTCTTTAAGATTTGTCTCCAAAACTGAAGAATATCATGTGTATGGAGCATTAGATCCTACAAGGATGACCAATAGGAAGATGATGAACTCTACTGCCTATAAGACTTATCTTGCATTCTCTACACGAGCTGCAACTCCCAAGAAAGCAAGGAAATTCAAGAAACCTGCTTCTTCATCAAAGAAGAACACTCTTGTTGTTGTTGAAGAGCCTATAGACAAACCTGCCAAGAAACCTGTTGCTAGAAGACAGTCAGCTGGTGTTCAAATCAGAGACACTCCTAGTGTGTCTGTGTCAAAAAAGAAGACACCAACAAAGACTGAGAGAAGCAAAGGGATTGAATTGTTGTCTGAAGCCGCATTACTTGAGGAAGCTCAGTTGAAAAAGGCTATCAAACGAAGCAAACAAGAAATAAACATTCATCAAGCAGGTGGCTCAAGTGAAGGAGCTAATTCAAAATCAGAGGTTCCTGATGAGCAAAGAGGCAAGTCAACTGATACAGGTGAAGGAACTGGTTTAATACCAGGGGTTCCTGATGTGTCCAAAGCAGATTCTTTTGAGAGTGAGTATGAATCTTAGGGAGACAATGATGATGATAATGATGATGATGATCAGCAAAGTGATAATGAACAAAATGTGTCTGATAATCCGAGGATAAGTAATTACGAAGAAGATGAGTTCGTGCATACTGATGATGAAAATGTAGATGATGAAGAATATGAACGTATCAATAAAGAAATGTATGATGATGTGAATGAAGGAAAAGGTGATGAGGAGATGACTAATGCTAAAAAGGTAAATGCTGACAACAAGAACGTTAATCAAGAGGTTACAGGTGATCAAGTCAACGAGCTATGTCAGATAAGTACAGCCTGCCCTTGCTACACAAAAGACTGAAGTTCCACTACAAAGTTCTTTTATATCATCCGACTATGCCACTAAATTTCTCAACTTTGATAACATTCCCTCAGTCACAACTGAAATTATCTCAATGATGGAAATCAAAGTCCAACATGAATATCCAAGTAGTCAGACCTCACCACTTCTCACCGTACCTGTTTCGATAATTCCTAAATCTTCGACAGCTCCAGCAACAACCATTCCTCTACCTATTCTACCATTCATCCCTCTTCTATAACAATCAACACCGATACCAACACCAACAACTATAAAAGTAACAAACTTAATCAATTCTGCTCCTGATTCCATAACCCTTACTACTATCCATCAAAGACTTTCTGAATTGGAAAATGAAGTCGAAGTAACTCAGAAATGTTGATCACAGTTCAGCTATTCATGCAACAATCAAGTTTGAAGTTCAAATTATTGTTAAAGAGTACCTTGGAACTAGTATGGATGATGCTCTTTATAAGGTGATCCAGAGACATACTGAAGAACTTATTAAGGAACACTCCGTTCCAGCAGATGCCATAGAAATAATCTAATAGCAAAAGAAACCTCAGAAAAGTGCTGTAAATATTCGCAAGATCAAGATGGAACAAGCAGGAAACAGCAAGAGACTAAATACACCATCACTTCATTTGATACGGCTGAATTACAAAAATTTGATCATAAAAGAACCTTGTTTGAGACAATGACTAAAACTAAGTCATTTAACAAAAACACCAAGCACAAGGCTCTATATCATTCTCTCATGTAGTCTATTGTTGAGGATGAAAATGCCATGGATAAAGGTGTTGCAGACAGGTTAAAGAAGAGAAAGCCAGATGATGCTGACAAAGATTAAGGCCCTCATGCTAGACCAGACCAAGGGTTGAAAAAGAAGAAGACGGGTAAAGATACTGAACCATCAAAGAAGGCCAAGTCAATTAGAACCTCCAAAGGCACCCCCAAATCACAGCCAAAATCAACTGGCAAGTCTACACAGGCAGAGGACACAGTGTTTGAGGCTGAAGATACTCAAGTGCCATAGGATCTTGGAGAAGACATGGGTAACATGATGAACCCACATGTGTCAAGGTGACTTAAAGGATTTGTTTAAGGAAACCAGAAAGGCCTTATACTCTGGATCCTGAGTGGAATGAATGTAAAAACAGTTTAAATTAAGCTAATCAGAAAATGGCTTAATGACCCCCCCCACCCCCCCCCCCCCACCCCCGCTTCCCTTTTTTAACCCCCCCCCACCCCCCCTATTTTATCTTTTACCCCCGCCCCCCCCCCCCCCCCCCCCCCCTCCCCCCCCCCCCCCCACCCCCGCCCTATACCACCCCCCCCTTCCCCACCCCCCCCCCCCCCCCCCCCCCCCCCGCCCCACCCCACCCCACCCCCCACCCCCCCCCCCCCCCCCACCCCCCCCCCCCACCCCCCCCCCCCCCTTTTATTTAAGCACCACCCCCCCACCCCCCCCCCCCTCCACCCTCCCCCCCACCCCCCCCACCCTTTCCCCCCCCCCACCCCCCACCCCCCTCCCCCCCCCCCCCCACAACCACCCCACCCAACCCGACCCCCCCCCCCCCCCCCCCCCCCCCCCCCCAAGCCACCCTTTCTTCCCCCCCCCCCCCCCCCCCACCCCACCCCCCCCCCCCCCCACCCCCCCCCCCCCCCACCTTTTTCCCCCCCACCCCCCCCCCCCCCCCAACACCCCATTCCACCCTCTTTTATTCCCCACCCCACCCCCCACCCACCCCCTCCCCCCCCCACCCCCCCCCCCCCCCCCCCCCACCCCCCCCCCCCCGCCTCCCCCCCCCCCCACTTCCCCCCCCCCCCCCCCTCCCACTCCAACACCCAACACCCTCCCCCCCCCCCGCCCCCCCCACTCCCACCCCCCCCCAATACCTCCCCCCCTATATCCCACTTGCCAAAGCAGAAACATATTCCATAACATTCAATGATTTAATGAGCACTCCGATTGACTTTAGTGCATTTGTCATGAACCGCCTGCAGATTATTGATCTCACACAAGATATTATGGTAGGACTGGCTTACAAGCTTCTCAAAGGCACTTGCCGGAGTTATGTCGAGCTCGAATATAATATGGAAGAATGTTACAAAGTACTGAATGATCAACTAGATTGGAACAACCCTGAAGGTGATAGATATCCATTTGACTTAAGCAAACCAATACCTATGGTTCAATCAAGAAATCATCAGATTGTCTCGGTTGATTACTTCTTCAACAATGACTTGGCATACTTGCAAGGAGGAAGCACCAGCAGAACATACATGACTTCTTTGACAAAGACGAAGGCTACTAAGTACGATCTGCAAGGAATTGAAGACATGGTACCCAACTTGTGGAGTCCCGTAAAAGTAGCTTATAACAGACATGCTCTTTTAGGCACTTCACATTGGAGATCTAAAAGACAAACCTTCTATGGATATGCTAGTAACAGGGTGTCCAAACATGATGTGTACTCCACCAAAAGAATTCTAGCAGTGACAAATGTCAAAGTCAACGTATGGTATGGTTATGGTCTCTTGAGGGGATGAAGTACACAGATCTGATCAGCAATTGTACAAGTTCATGGAAGGCGACTTTCTACGACTTCATCTAAATGACATCGAGGACATGCTGATTCTTGTTGTTCAGAACAGACTCTTCAACCTCAAAGGTGAGGACATTGTGCACCTGGTCGCAGCCTTACGTATGTTCACAAGACGTATTGTAATCCAGAAGCAAGTGGAAGATCTTCAACTTGGTGTCGAAAGCTACTAGAAAATGATACAACATTCAAGGTCCACTAATGCACAAAGCTAGCATCACTGACCTAGAACCATTTACCGCATACTCTAACCCTCAAGGTGTCATCTATTTGGACAAGTTGAAGAGAAATAGACCGATGTGTTCTCATGAGCTCTACAAGATCAGTGACGTTACACTCATATCAGTTCAGGATAATCAAAGAAATGCGTAAACTACTTAGAGATAAATGTTTTACAAGTGTCATGCCAAGAAAGTGATGGAGTATTTGGACAAGATATAGGGCCTCGCGTCATGGTGAAAAGACATTGATAGTCAGTTACTGGAAAGAAGGTTGATGAGAAGCTTAGAAAAGTTTGTTGGTGGAGGAATACCAAGGGAAGACCTTAGACTGCTTCAGCGGACCAATATGGACTATGTCATACATTGTTCTACTCTCTTCAGGCCATTACACGAAAATTATAAAACTTGTGGATATGTTATAAGTAACTGTAGGATTTAAAATTAGGCATTTACAGTGTTTAAGTATGAATTTTCAAGAATTTCTTAGTAAATTCAAAAATTTCCAAATTAACGTACTCAACACTATAAAATACCCTCATAAATTGAGAGGGAGCATTAAAATGTTCCTAATAAGGCTTGATATATAATTAGAACATTTTTCTTTCCCTAAAATTTTCATACATAATTTGACATCAATTGGGGGGGGGATATCCATAAATAACAGAGATTTGACGTTTTTTATAGGGAAGAAAATGTGATTTGAATATATGTAAACTTGTAAATTGTTGATCTGTATGACTCTAGTGCAGCTTTTCCTTCATTTTGGTGCAAAACATTTTCGGTTATCGATGCACATATGCAGGGGGGAAATTTTGAAAGTTAAAAACCATCGAGGTACTAAATGTTTGATTTATATCACAAAGTACATTGATCGGTGCTTTTTAATGGTTTTAAGGTTGTGAATAATACCAAAAGACCGACCATGTATTTAATTTATTAGATTTATAAGGTGGTTAGGTATAGGTGTTCGTTCCCACGATCTAGCTAGAACCGGAGGGATCTACCCAGGGACATTCCATTAGTTAGAATAGAAGTCTATAGGTATGATAAAAAGGAGAAAAAATGAGAAAAGGGGAAAATGCAGACTAAGACAGAGCTAACACTGGAACAAACCCAACAAGGTGTTAGTGATGAAGTCTTGGTAAGCATTGAAGGGGTTGAAGAATGAAAAGGAAAAGTTAAGATAAAGGGTGAAAAGAAAGAAGCCTTCCTTACACTTAGGCAGAAACTGGGTCAATACATATGTTATCAAAAACACTAAGTTGTTGCCTGGTATTGAAGATAGTCATCATGGACCCAGTGATGCGATGTACAACCCTCCGTAGCCACTCAAGGTCTCTCAAAAGACTCTTGTTTCATTTCGCAAAGAGATTACAAACATTTCTATTGACACTTTAACAATTCCGAGTTAGTTGGTATTGAAAAGGTGGCAGTCTGCTCTAGCCTCTGATTACTAAAATCAAATGTGCACTTCGAGATCGAAAGCCGTAAGAGATCATCCCTTTAATCTCATAGAATTACCTTTTCTATACACTGTGATAACAAGTAATATCTTAAGAGTCCTACGCATTATCCTTGTGATTTTGCCAGAACATCAGAGTGATACTTAAGTATTCACAATGACAATGGAAATCCTTCCAGAGCCAACATCAAACAAGCTCTGTGGTAGGTGACTTGTGAGATCCTATATGGATCAAACTTGTGACACTGGATATCGATTCGGTCCAGACTATGAATTGACGATTGATGAATTTTGAAATGCATAAAACTCACGACGTGTCACAAAATCTCTTTAGAAAGTGACACATTGATTGATTTTCAAATCAATTTATGATTCAATTAGTGAGACTTTGTATTACTGGCTTCACTTATATGCCTTGTTTGTTTGCTTTGAGAGGCTCCACGTAATGAGAACGGCTAGTGCAGGCAAAACCCTGTCAAGTGAGATTCTTCAGGAATTCTACCTGATCACATGTAGTATTTATACTGATTAACAGGGAACCATGGTTATTGAAACCGTATTCGATGAAGTGACAAAGACACTTTTGTCCATATATATTGTTTATCACTAACCCATACATGCAGGTAATCCTGATGGTGCCAGCAGCTGGTACAAGAAAATTCAAGATTTATAGCCACATGCTCATACTCGACCAACAAATGTAAAGACATTATGAAATCTCAAGTACATGTTTCAATACTTCCACTACTCTAATACCTCATGTCCTTCTTGAAGTGACGAAGTGTTAAAGTTAAAGAACTTCAAGAAAGATGAAAATACAAGCTTTCAGAATAAGATAAGTATTGAAGTGTCGGTCTGAAGGTACAAGTACACAGATGGAAAAATCACAAGATGATAGATAAGGATATATTCGACTGATGATCTCAAAAAGCTCAAAGATCGCATGCAAGTCAAGCTTAAAGGAACAAGCTCAAGTCTAAAGTCTAAAGATCATTACACATATCATAAAAAGAAAGACAAGATTCAAGACCAGGAGTAAAGACGAAGACATTCATAGAATGCTAGGCTTAAGAATTTTGTAAATTGAAGTGACCTCCCTTAGGGGGAGATTGTTAGAAATCGAGAACACTCGGTCACTCCTAGAATATGTAGCTCGTAGGTCTTAGATAGTTTTTGGAACCTTAGTAAGGTAAAAGGGACAAAGCCCATAGAAAGCCCATCAAGGCCCCTATGAGACGCGTCATATGGATGTATAAATACCCTCTCCATAGCTTGGAGAGGGTGTTGGTTGGTTTCATTTCTCACATATACTAGTAATCTAATATTCTCTCTTTTCTTTCTCTCTCTAGAAACCTCCCTTCCATCCTTTCTCTCTCTAGTTCTTCATTGATTGGTTAAGTGTTTAGCTGGAAAAACATAGTTTCTACAAGGAAGATGTTTAAATCTATTGTCATAGGGTGAATCTACATAATCGAAGATGGAATTAAGGGACGAAGGATACATCGATCCGTAAAGGTGCATAATTTAGGCAAGGGTCATTTTTCCATTATTTAGGAGATGGCGTTGACATTAAGTTATTAAGAGAAGCTTATATAAGTTATAAGGGTTCTCGGTTTGAATTTTTGGAAATGACATCCAAGTCTTGCTTATCAAGATGGAGTACTTATGAGTTTCCTGATGGAAATTTATAAGTCGTCAATCCTACTCAGAGTGTGTTAAGTTTAGCATGCATAATTTGACCATAGCTAATATTACAAACATTTGAACACTTTAGACTCAATGAAACATCTTCATTGCAAGTGTGAGTTGCAATTTGATGATTAATTTTGTTGTCTTGCCATCGACTTCATAATTTCGTGCAATAACCGAGGATGATTAAACATGTAGACTCAAAAAAATATCTATGGTCATTTTATTGATATTTTTGTGATCTAGATAAATCCTAATCTCGATTTCATGTTCATATTCCAAATTTGTAATTAGATTGAATAGTGAGATTGATTATTGTTTGAATATTAACTCTTCATATTCGAAATCCTGCTTTCGGATCACTTCATTTAATGAATCGTACCAATATTGGTTTGTGGAATATGTTCAATTATTCCTCAAGTACTATCCTTAGATGATTAAAGGGTTCTCATTTGGTGAAGAAGAAATATTATTCTTATTTGGTAAAGTAAGAAAAAGTTTTAATGAGAAGAGAGTTTCAGTTTTGAGTTGTGCTTTTGAATTGTTTGAGCAAAGTTACATATTTTGTGTTTTTTCTCATGTTTGGCTTTTCAGAGATGACGACTTTACCAAGTGCATTGCAGGGTAAATTACTTAAATATTTTGGATAAAACATTCAAGTCGTCAATCCTACTTTATTGTGATTTTATGCATATATTTGTTCAATATTTAGAACACAACTTATTGGTCATGTTGCTCAATTTGACATCATTTTACAAAAGCTGGAGTTATGATCCGATGCATATTCTCATATTCGTCTTTGAGGAGGTTGTTGTTTATTTTCATATACAATAGTGTGACTAAGTATGTAGGTTAAGATATATCTATTGTTATATTTTGATATCAATCTCAAGCTAAAACAACATAAGGAAATCTGTTTTCTTTTCAATAATCGAAAACTTGTCAATTAGTTTAGATAATAATATCAATCATATTTTGAATAATGAATCAATATATATATATATATATATATATATATATATATATATATATATATATTCAAAATCTTTCTTGACCCTCACGAACACTCTTTTTTTGTTAAAATATGTATTAGGGTTGGGCCCAGCCCATTAGGTTAACTTAGCTTAGTTTCCAAGCAAAGGTATATTTATATACATATGTTTCTCGGTACAATAGGATAGCAATTACAATACTATTTCACTATCATTTACATGGTATCACAGCAAGGTTATCATAAATCAGAAAATAGGGTTCTTGTGTGTTTGTACCAAGGGAGTATTAATTTAAGCACAAGTATTAGGGTTGGGATTGATCACAAACCATTAAATTCTTTGATGGCCATTTTTTAGGTATTTTCGTGAGAAGATTCCAGCTTTGTTTCATCTTTTGATTTCAGTTTCATCCTGGGGAATCAAGTTTATTTTATACTTTTGGTTCAGATTTAATATTTATGCTAATGGGATTTAGGTATTTAATGGAATCAATTTTGATATTTGTTATGTTGATGATTTATGATATGGGGTTTTAGTTACTGTGTTATTTGAACTCATATTTTTTTCTTAGACAACTTCTGTACATTTGCGTATTGATGGTCCGTATGATACGACTTCGAGTTATGATGATCATCTCTTACTTGGCTTTGTTATTCGGGTATTATGTGAAGAAGAAACATAGATGTTCATATGCATATTTTGCTGAATCGAGCAATTGTCTATTCTCGTCAAGTACTAAATGGGTAATTGATTCTGGTGCTTCAGATCACATGACAGGTAACTCACATATATTCAATAAATTTGATACGCATACATCCTCATTTCATGTTACAAATGCCGATAGGTCTATTTCACAAGTTCTTGGATCAGGTACTGTTAATTTGAGTCACTCTATTTCATTATCTTTGGTGTTGAGCCTCCCTAAATTTTCATTTAATTTGTTATCAGTTAGTAGAATTACCAGCAATTTGCAATGTAGTGTTAAATTCTACCCTGATTTATTGGTCGGTTTTTAAGATCTTAAGACAAAGAAGATCATTGGTAGAGGGCGAAAATGTGATGGTTTGTATGTTTTTAAACCAAAGGTTTCGAAATCCTTAGTTGGACTTAGCATCATTCATCTCTATTGAAGCACATTGTCATCTTGGCACCATCTCTTCAGAGTTTAAGAAATTATGTCATTGAAATATTCACATTTATCATCTCTAAATTGTGATTCTTGTGAGTTTGCTAAACACAAGCGTGTTCATTTAAGTCCTCGAGCAAATAAGCGGGTTGCATGCCTATTTGAGCTAGTTCATTCGGATGTTTAGGGTCCATGTCCTATTACATCTAAATCTGGTTTCAAGTATTTTTCACCTTTGTTGATGACTACTCAGTGTTACTTGCTCTATCTAAGGAGAATTGATATGAAGTATTTTTCACATTTTGCTTATTTTGTGATGAAATAAAAACACAATTCCAATGTTACTGTTCAGAATTACAGAGTGATAATGAGATGGATTTATTTTACCAGAGACATTTCAGTCATATATGCGTAGCTGGAATTCTTCATGGAGTCATCTTAGTGTCTACAAACCAGCCCAAAGAGGTTGCAGATCTCAAGAATCACCATCTGCACTTGTGGTAGCTCGTGCATTTTGTTCCAAATGGCGTTCCATAACCAATTTTGGGCTGATGCTGTTTCAAACCGCTTATTTTTTGATAAAACCGATTACCCTCGGCTATTCTTGGTGGAAATTACCATAATTCTGTTTTTTTCTTACAATAAACCTCTATTTTCTTATTGATCCTAAAATCTGGCGGGAAGTGTTTTGTTCAGGCACTCAAAACTAAATCAATTACAGTTAGATTCTAAAGTCACTTAAGTGTTTTTTGGATACTCCCGCATTCAGAAGGGGTATAGATGTTATTCTCCTCAACTTCATCGTTATCTTGTCTCGAGAGATGTCACTTTTCATGAAGATTTACCTTACTTTCCAGTCACTACTTATCGTCACCAAGAGGAGAATGATGATTTGTTGGTTTATGTTTCTCCTACCCCTGTTGAAACCACTAAACAATGTGCAGAACTTGACGCTTCGCCACTTAAAGTATATGCTAGTGCGACTCGTTTTAAACTATCAGGTTTTGTTCGTGAACCATCCTCCTAGCTAACAGATGCACCCATTGATGCACCAAATGGTGCACCAAATGATGCACCAAATGATGTATCTAATGATGTACCCATTAGCGCACCAAGTGAGGCATATGGTGAGTCTGATGCACCTAGTGATGCGCCTAATGGTTCTGATTCACCCCCGCCTTCTCCTGCACCTGAACTTGATCTACCTATTGCTCTTCGAAAAGGTAAATGTACTTGTAGATATCCGGTTTCTGCATTCATTTCTTATGATAGGTTATCTACCTCCTTTCGTGCCTTTGCTGCAAACTTAGACTCAATATTAGTCCCGAAGACTGTTGGTGAAGCATTAGCCCATTCTGGATGGCGTGCTTCTATGATTGAGGAAATGAATGCTCTAGATCATAACGGTACTTGGGCGTTAGTAGATTTACCTGTTCATAAAAAAGCAATCGGCTGTAAATAGGTGTTTAGTGTTAAGATGAATCATGATGGTTTAATTTCTTATTTGAAGGCCCGTTTGGTAGCTACGGGTTATGCACAAACATATGGCATCGATTACTCTGAGACTTTCTCACCGGTCACAAAGATATCTTCTATTTGGTTGTTTATTTCTTTGGTTGCAACTTATAATTGGGCACTTTATCAACTAGATGTGAAGAATGCCTTCTTACATTTTGACTTAGAAGAAGAAGTATATATAGAGCAACCTCCGGGGTTTGTTGCTCAGGGGGAATATGGGAGAGTGTGTAAACTTAAGAAAGCTTTGTACGGCTTGAAACAATCTCCGTGTGCTTGGTTTGGAAAATTTAGTAATGCGGTAATTAAGTTTGCTTGTGGTTTATGTCGATGATATAGTGATTACAAGTAGTGATAAAGCTGGGATAAAGAAATTAAAGTCATTTATTGGTACTTGCTTTCAAATGAAGGATCTTGGGTCGTTGAAGTACTTCTTGGGAATTGAAGTGTCTCGTAGTAGTAAGGGTATTTGTCTTTCTCAAAGGAAATACTATCTAGACTTGCTAGATGATGCATGTCAAATTGAGGCAAGATCGTGTGATGAGCCTATGATACCAAAGTTGAAACTAAAATCTAAAGATGGAAGATTGCTACATAACCCTGAGAAATATAGGCGAGTAGTTGGGAAGCTAAACTACCTCACTATTACTCGTCCTGATATTGCATTTCCGATGCTGTTACTCAAATTCTAAGATATCTGAAGGGTACTCCAGGACTTGGTATCTTATATGCTAATCATGGGCACCACATAGCAAAAGGCTTCACAGATGCTGATTATGCTAGATGTCCTAATACTTTGCTCTTTACAACGAGATATTGTGTTTTTGTTAGAGGCAACCTGGTCTCTTGGAAGAGTAAGAAACAAAATGTTGTGTCTCGATCGAGTTCAGAGGTCGAATACAAAGTTATGGCACAAACGACTTGTGAGCTTGTATGGTTGCGTAATTTACTAAGTGAAATTGGTTTTCCTCAATCTAAACCAATGAAGATGTGGTGTGATAACCAGGCAACTATCTACATTGCCACCAATCCAGTGTTTCATCAAAGGACAAAGCATATAGAGGTTGATTGTCACTTTACTCGCGAGAAGTTAGAAGATGGGACAATCACAACTCCTCATATTAGAACCGAAAGTCAATTAGCAGATGCCCTTACTAAAGTGCTCCCTAAAACTCGTATTAATCCTATTTGTAACAAGTTATGCATGTTCAACATATATGCACAGCTTGAGGGGGAATGTTAAAATATGTATTAGGGTCGGGCCCAGCCCATTAGGTTAACTTAGCTTAGTTTCCAAGCTAAATATATCTTATATATACCTATGTATTCTCTGTACAATAGAACAAGCAATACAATACTATTTCACTATCATTTACATTTTTAAAGAAAACAAATAAAGATTTTCATAGTGTGTTCCATTAATCCTACGACTAGTTGTAAGGTGAGGTTGATGAATAGTGACAAGTTAATTTCTTACTTCAATATTACCATAAATTTTGCTTGTAAATGATTTTCCTACTATTTTAATTACAATCACACATCTTTTGTAAAATACTATATGTTTATAAAAAGAATATAATTATGTGTGTGTGTTAGAACAATGCAAGCACAAGCAAAGTTTAAAAATACATTTTGTGTTACTTAATTACTAATGTATTAATACAATATTTTCTTTTGTTTAACCAACCCATGGTCAAACAAAGCAAGACGATGAAGAGATTTAGACATCTTTTGGAAGAGAATTACCGTGTGGAAATATTTTGATGACGGGTTTTAACATGTGATCTTATGACAATATTTTCCAACATACTTGACATACTATTGAACTCTAATTCCTAAGTAGGTGTAACACTCCCAAAATGTGTCGCAGCGGAATGGTAATCGGGGGCATTACATAATAATACAACAGCACAAGATATAAGAGAACGACCTCTAAATGAGTCGTTTGAAAGATAATCTCGTTGATTTAATTGATTATTTTAAATAGTTGTAACATTGGTCCCAAAGTTGCATCAATGATAAAGACGAAAAATATAATAAAACGAGATTTGATAGTTCGAATTCAAGTAGAATTTCCATGAATGATTTCTTGTAAAGTTAGTATCCAATTGCACTTTAATTAACGTCAAGCGACTTATTCACCTAAGAAATACATGATTAAAAGTGTTAACATAATGTTGGTGAGTTCATAGGTTTATGTAAGTATAAATGTTGGACCGAAAGATTTTAAAGTTTGTATTGCATAGTATACAAAATTCAGAAAAATGTAATTACGATATCACTATGCTCAAGACCCCTAAGTGACAATGTATATGTTGCAATCAATTTCAGGCATTTTAATGTGTCCCAATGAATGTCAATCAATTTTTCAGACAATCAAAGTAAGTGTTCAAGTGAATCCGACATGATATACGCCCGTTGGCCATGTTTGGCACCAATCCTGGACGGGGATGTCAATCCAATAGATCTATTTATAACACACGCGCTTACACAAAGTAATTAACAGTTCATGATAGTGGGCATAGTGGTTTATCGCTACTTAGGCAATTATCCATTTTATTCGTAAGAATTGAAAAGTATTGTACTTGCGTCCTATCGTAAAAACAAGTCATGTATCTCACCCTGAGATTTGTAAAGTAATTGTAAACAAGTTTGTAATTTAGTATGTAAATAAGTATGAAAACGAGTATGAAAACAAGTATGTAAACGAGTATGTAAACGGGTATGTAAACGAGTATGTAAACGAGTTTATAAAAGCGTATGAAAACGTGTATGTAAACGAGTTTTTAAATGGGCATGTATTCTCCCCCAAAATATTTAAATGAAGTAAAATAGGGGCCATGAAGCTCACCTCAAATGATGGAATTGATTTCTAGATAAATCAACTAGGAATGTCGTCACAAAGGACCGGTATGCAACCTATTTAATTATAGGTCGATTTAGAATAACGTATGAAAAATTAGACAATGCATTATGTTTTATCTTGTTATATCACCACCTAATAGTTTTAGACTTAGCTTATAAATCAATATAATGCTTTCGTTAAGTTTATCACTTTTATTATTTTTACCACGACAATATATATATAGTCTAGTTAATTCATAATATAATATTTATAAAGCTTAAAACGCATATAAATATTATATAAGTGATGCTATATTATTTTTTAAGGTTTTTATAGTCTAAACGGACCCTAAGTCCGAAAACAATATTTTACTATTCATGTCAAGAAAAAGTGTGCAGGAAATTTTATATAAAAGTTGTCTAGTTTTAATGAAGATTAACTCACTCATATTACACTTTTAGGCTTCGAAAACTCGCACTTTCATACTGAAACATCATTCCGAGCAACATCCTAATTTTATATTTAAGCCGGTTCGGACCGAAAGCCACAAAAACACAAAAACTAATCTGATCATACTACATTTTTACAAAAGCTGTCAAAATATTAGTTGCCGGTAAACTTTAAAAAATTCATATCTCCTTCGTTTTACGTCTATTTTTTGAGTTCTTTATATGCATGGAATCGTATTTAGACATACTAACACATTTTTAAAGTTTTAACTCGTTAAAAAATCTATAACTAAATGTTTAAAACTGTGTCATATGGGGCGTTTGACACACTTTAAACTATAATTTTAACCTTTTTTACAAACAATAACCTCTAATCTACCAATTCAACCTCCTTCACAATCAACACTCCAAAACTAACCCTAATCCCGTTTAAACACTTCACCTATAAGACAATATATGAAATAATAAACTTATAAAAGGTTTAAGTATTTTTTGAATTAATTCAACTTGATATATGGATAACAAATTTATAAGTATTTGTTAGTTCTTGATTTCTTTACAAACATTTATAAAAGTCTACAAGTTGGTAAATGTTAAAATAATAATCTTGGGTTCATTATATGTAAATTACATTATGTAAGTATAGAATATGGTAAGAACATAATCATTATGTATGAAATCAAAAGAGTAGAGTGTAGAATGCTTACAAAGCTTATGATCAAAGAAAACCCTATATTTTATTTTTACCAAAAACCTTATTCAAAAACTATCATTGATTTATGATACCTGATGAGATGTCATTTTTTACATATTTCGGGGTCATTTAACCCCCTAAATCATGAAAATATATCTAGATTATGTGCTTAATCGTTTGTTTTAAGTTTTTAGCACTTAGATGGCATTGAGAGGAAATACGCATGGCTTGGGCTCATTTGGAGAAGAAACAGACAAGACTACGGCTCTACACCATGTATCTTGAATGGATCATAGGCATACAGTACATGGAGCGGCGTGCCATTATAAAGCGACGACGTTAGGATCTTCATCGTGACGGGGTTAAAGATCCAGTGAAGGCGTCAAGACGTGGCCAATTTAAAGAGAATCTAGAATCATCCACGTAGCGACATCGTCACAAATTCAAAGCGACGTCGTCGCGCCATTTTCACTATATATACAAAACCGGTTTTATGGTTTTAAGGGTGTAACTTTGTATAACTTTTGGGAGACGAACCCTAGTCATTCTTGCAACTTTTTTGGTCATTTTTAGGGCCTTAAAACCATATTGTAAATACCTTCAATCCATGTTTTAATCAAGTAAGATTGTTTATCATTAATCATTCAATATGTCTATGTGTTGTGTGATTGATTTATGTTCTTGCTTTCTTTATAACATGCTAGGCTAAACCCTCCTTTGTATTTACTTATGATTGCATGAAACTTAGGTTGTAGATACTTTTAATGTTGCTTCTTGTTGATGGATGTGCACGTTAGGCTCTCGAAGCTAGCCATAAGATATTAAATTGGCATAGACGTCTAGGGAAATGCGAGTGTGTAGAAATGATACCATCGGTAACAGTCTTCATACTACCTTACCCCTAATATGGTTGATCCCTCTTAAGATATTTCACATGCATTTAATATACTCTTAAGGGCCTTGTAATAGTCTTCATACTACTTTACTTGTGCGTTGCATTACCGGAATATTAAATAGACGGCGGGTTCGTATAATTCGTTCATGACTTAAGAAATACTTACATAGATCATTACAAGTGTGACAAAGCAACATATCTAGGAGAAGAAATCTGAAGAGTAATGCATGATTAGGTAAATACATCTTTTTATCATAAGGTTATCACCAGCAGTATAAATTATATTTAGTTTAATTATTAGTTAATCAAACCATGATATTTACTTGCTTTATTAAAACATAAAAACACAAAAAGAATCTTCTCTCAATCCTTTAGAATTCTGTTAGACCGTTTTCGAGCCTTCCCAACCTATTCCCCTAGAGAACGATAACAACCCCCGAGTCTTGCCTATACCACACTACAACGACTAGGTACATTACCTAGGGGATTAGGGAGTTGTAAAACATCTTGTTGAATTATTTACAAGACCCGAACATCAAGTTTTTGGCGCCGTTGCATGGGGAATAGTTAGGTTCCAATCATTGTTTAACTTAGGTCTACTCGCTTGAATCCTTTCAAGTTAGATTTTATTTTTGTTATATTAGATTTCTCGTAGTCTATCTTTTTTTGTGTTATTTGTTTCGTAAATCACTATTGTCAAACCACCATGGGAGACGTGGAATACTTTATGTACTTTGGAGATTACTCCAGACTAGCCACGATGGCTATAGGAACAACCATGAGATACCCGAAAGGAACAATGTGGTGCCTTAGCGATCTCGACACCATCCGGTTGGTGCAAAACGGATGCTCATTCCACGGACTTCGGTCCGAGGATCCAAACCAACATCTCAAGGATTTATTAAAACTTGTGGACTCACTTAACCTTGATGTTGCAAATAGGGAAAGAACGCGCCTGTGTTTATTTCAATTTTCTCTTCGCGACTAAAGCATAGCATTGGCTTGAAACGTCTTCCGAGGATCCATTCCACATGGTGAGGATCTTACAACTATTTCATGCTAATTCTTTCCACCGAGGAAGGATCTGCAAAACATCTATAACGACTCCTGATGTTAAAAAAACATCTTGGAGAGTCCTATCTTAAAGCATGGACTCATTTCAAGGACTTAGTCCAAAAGTCCCTCATTATGGCATCGATCATTGGCTTCAAATTCAAATTTTTTATGATCATGTCTCCTTTCATCTTAAGTGCAAACTTGACCGCGCCATCAGCAGCAAACTCCGAGATAAGAATGCTGACGAATCTTGAGAAATGATTGAGAACCTTACCTCTTACGACCATGAGGGCTGGAATGACTCAAGTAACTCCGTCAAACCGGTCAAGGCTATTTCTACGCCTCAAAGCACCCCAAAAACACCTGACCAAAGACTTCTTGAGCTCGAAGACCAGATTAATTTCTTACTAAAGGGGGTCTTGACCCGAACATAGACCAGATCCAATCACGCTCACTTTGCATATGCAGAAGCAGTTTAGTAGACCCCTTACCACGAACATGAATGGGCCACCAAAGCAGAACCCTTTACATTTCGTGAACGTACCACTCCAAACCCCCAGCCCCAGGCATTAAGAACCACTTTTGAGGCTTGAGTACAAGACTACATGACAGCACACACCGAAATGATGGAGAGGTTTGAGAATGCCATTTTCAAACAGAGAGAGGAGATCAACGATAGGATGACAGAGATGTTCGGGCTTCTTAAGGAACTCACGACCAGTAGGGCTCCTGAAAAGGTATTGATGAGGGAAGAAGCTAAACACCCCATCACCAAAAATGTAAATTATATCTCTCTTATCAGAGAAGAGGAAGAAAAGAATGACACGGTAATAGTAACGATCGGTGATAGCATTAAAGAACCTGATGAATCGGATGTGAGGATGCCATTAAAGGAAGTCGAGAAGGAGAATAAAGCTGAGAATGGTACCAAAAATGAACTGACCAAAAGTGCTGAGAAAAAACTCACACAAGCTGAGAAAGAAGAAGTAGTGGAGCCACCCACCTCTCGGCCTATAGGATATTACCAGAAGCACAAGATCAATGAAAAACTAATCGAGGGGCTTGTAGAAAATCATAGGTTTAATGACTTCATGTCGACAGCCAGAGTGGGAAAAATGAAACAGAAGACCTATAATTTGTTACCTAAGGGGCCTGTTTATGAAGCCTTAAGAAAAACATAACAAAGAAGGAGGATATTAGAGGGAATTTTGAAATACCCTGTAACATAGGAGGTTTGAAACACATGAATGCCCTAATAGACCAAGGATTCGACGTAAACGTCATGCCTCTCTCCACCTACAAGAAACTAACTGACGAAAGGCCTGTTGAGACAGACATTATACTTTCCCTAGCTAGCCATTCGTATATCTACCGTTTAGGAATAGCAGAGGACGTATTAGTTGATGTTGTTGGTTATGTGTACCCCGTTGACTTTCTAATCATGGATATAAAAGAGGATGAAAAGAGACCCTTCATCTTAGGAACACCATTCTTAACTACCACTAAAGCCGTGATTAAGTTCGATAAAGGAACCATAACTTTGAAATTTGGAAAGAGTAAGATGAGTTTCCATAGGATACCTAAATCCCTCTGTAAGATCGAGAGAGGGATTAAGAATGATATAGAGCCTATAGCCCCTACCATGACTGTGAATAGGCTATTCTTGGAATGGGAGGAAAGGATAAAACTTCACCAAGAAAAGGAGATGGAGTTTGACCAATAGAGGAGCAAAACCTTCAAAAACAAGCATCCCGCTCTCGTCAAGGTTAAAAGTGAAATGAAAGATAAAGGAGAAGTCATGTAAGGACGTGTGACTTCGAATCTAGCTACAAGACTCATATATAAAGAAATGCGCTTCTTGGGAGGCAACCCAATGTTTATTTTCCCGCATTTAGGAGTGTCGCGTGTTTTAATTCTTCTTGTTTATTCTTTTCTGTTTGAATCTTTTGTAATCATGCTTTTATTTGTTTTTAACTTCGTCTTATTGACAATCAAAGGTATTTTGCATTAAATAAGTGTTAGAGGAAATATCCGGTTTACAATAACCAATTCAAGTGAAATGAAAGATGAAGGAGAAGTCATGTAAGGACGTGTGACTCGAGTTAGCTACATGACTTGTATTAAAGAAAATGCTTCTTGGGAGGAACCCAAAGTTTATTTTCCTGCATTTAGGAGTGTCATGTGTTTTAATTCTTCTTGTTTATTCTTTTCTGTTTGAATCAATTTTGTAATCATGCTTTTCTTTGTTTTTAACTTCGTCTTATTGACAATCAAAAGTATTTTGCATTAAATAAGTGTAGGGGGAAATATCCGATTTACAATAACCAATTCAAACATATTAAATAAATTATTTAGATTAATTCGCGTCAGTTTCGAGTCATATGATTGTAATCATTAATCCCAGTTTTATTCAGTGTTTACACATGATATAACTAACAAAATTACGTGCATGAAATTTTTCAAGAAAAACAAAGAAAAAAATCTTTACAGTGGCTGGAGACGGCGTCACGCCCCCAGCCATGTGAAATATCAAAAAATTTTAGTTATTTTCGAAAAATAAATTGTGCATTATCTAAAATTTGTAATTATATTATAAACCTGCAGAAACCTATGATTACATCATCACTTTCATCCTATCATTACTGCTTTAATAGATTCAGACCCTAAAATCTATATATATATATATATATATATATATCCCGCCAATTTTATGCTTGGTGTAGTTCTCTTTGTCTTTGATTACAGGTTATATTTTAAGAATTTCAGTAATTATCGAGTATTTGGCAAAAGATGAATAAAAGGACGTGTTTTGAAGCATAAACGAAGAGTCTAAGAAAGTCGACTGATTCGGACATCGATACGCCGTCTCATTCTAGAAAAATACACCGTATCTAAAGACTTTGAAGAACTCAAGACCATTGCCTTAATTTGAAGAATACGCCATTGATACGTCGTATATGATACTTTGGTCAAAAATCAAGAAAAACACATTTTCAGCCAATAATCTGTATCTAAAAACCTCAATACTCCGTATTGGTCAAACTTTGTATCCAAGAAACGGATATGACGTATTGGTCAATACGCCGTATCCAAAAATCGGATACGGCATATCCAAATTCCTGCGCAAGAATGTTAGAATATTGTATTCTTGGGGCGTAGGCTAAGAGTCCGGGATAGAAACATATAACGCTTATTCATATAGCTAGACTAATAGGATCACTAATAGAAAACCCTGTTTTAATCTATGGTTAAGTGGATAGGTAGACTAAGCCGGTGATTTAGGATTACACACAACGTCCTGTTTCCATAGGTAGTTAACTGGGTGTGGACTACTAGTATATGAATTTCCATTAAGCAGTAAGTTGGTAAAGCCTTTATGAGCTAGGATTTAATATAACCACCAATATAGTTTCCTAGATAAATTATAATCAACAGTGTGTGCTTTATGCGGGTTTAGGTTAATTGTAACAGGATTAACTAGCGACAAACCTCGAGTCTAGGGAGAAGACCCACCTAACTTTGGAATGATATACCACCAACGAATTAATATAATCATTACACGAATAGACAATCAAGGCATATTATTAGATTAAACTGGCTAATATGTTTTTCCTAAGATTTGACCTCTTCCTTATCTTTTGTTAATCACTTGTGTGCGTTATTTGCCATCACCTTAGGATAATTAGAACTAAACTCGTGTTAGTCTCTCAGGCTAAAAACCTCCTTTGTGTTAGTTTAGGTTTAATTAGAATAATTAGGTTAGATTAGTATTAAAACTAGATAGATAAAATACCAGTAGAATTAAAAGTTAACTTCCACTCTCAGTGATCGACACCCTACTTACCACGAAACTCCATCTAACCGGGTACATTACCCGTGAAAGTGTTGTTTTTAGGTATAGTTGGCATAAAATAAATAGTAAAACTTGATACATAAAATAACACCTACACAACAACACATCAATTACCGTCTATGCTATGTTTCAATATATTACCCATCATTTTAAGGACAAAGCAAATGGCAATTGAAGGAATAGTTTTAAGGCTTATTCCCCATACACTTAAGTTGAACATTGTCCCCAATGTTCTTTAGAAGTACCCGTAGAAACGAATAAAGGAAAAGAAACCAAGTAAAAGAAACTAGTACTCCCCTGGTTTGCTCAATAATGGATAAGAAACATGCGATAACTTGTTAAATCATCCTTCAAGAATCGTCTAATGAAACTTCCTAAGAACTTCCAAGCTTCTTCTCATAAAATATAACCTGTAATCAAAGACAAAGAGAACTACACCAAGCATAAAATTGGCGGGATATATATATATATATATATATATATAGATTTTAGGGTCTGAATCTATTAAAGCAGTAATGATAGGATGAAAGTGATGATGTAATCATAGGTTTCTGCAGGTTTATAATATAATTACAAATTTTAGATAATGCACAATTTATTTTTCGAAAATAACTAAAATTTTTTGATATTTCACATGGCTGGGGGCGTGACGCCGTCTCCAGCCACTGTAAAGATTTTTTTCTTTGTTTTTCTTGAAAAATTTCATGCACGTAATTTTGTTAGTTATATCATGTGTAAAACACTGAATAAAACCTGGGATTAATCATTACAATCATATGACTCGAAACTGACGCGAATTAATCTAAATAATTTATTTAATATGTTTGAATTGGTTATTGTAAACCGGATATTTCCCCCTACACTTATTTAATGCAAAATACTTTTGATTGTCAATAAGACGAAGTTAAAAACAAAGAAAAGCATGATTACAAAATTGATTCAAACAGAAAAGAATAAACAAGAAGAATTAAAACACATGACACTCCTAAATGCAGGAAAATAAACATTGGGTTGCCTCCCAAGAAGCGATTTTCTTTATATACAAGTCTTGTAGCTAGACTCGAAGTCACACGTCCTTACATGACTTCTCCTTCATCTTTCATTTCACTTTGAATTGGTTATTGTAAACCGGATATTTCCCTCTACACTTATTTAATGCAAAATACCTTTGATTGTCAATAAGACGAAGTTAAAAACAAATAAAAGCATGATTACAAAATTGATTCAAACAGAAAAGAATAAACAAGAAGAATTAAAACACGCGACACTCCTAAATGCGGGAAAATAAACATTGGGTTGCCTCCCAAGAAGCGCATTTCTTTATATATGAGTCTTGTAGCTAGATTCGAAGTCACACGTCCTTACATGACTTCTCCTTTATCTTTCATTTCACTTTTAACCTTGACGAGAGCGGGATGCTTGTTTTTGAAGGTTTTGCTCCTCTATTGGTCAAACTCCATCTCCTTTTCTTGGTGAAGTTTTATCCTTTCCTCCCATTCCAAGAATAGCCTATTCACAGTCATGGTAGGGGCTATAGGCTCTATATCATTCTTAATCCCTCTCTCGATCTTACAGAGGGATTTAGGTATCCTATGGAAACTCATCTTACTCTTTCCAAATTTCAAAGTTATGGTTCCTTTATCGAACTTAATCACGGCTTTAGTGGTAGTTAAGAATGGTGTTCCTAAGATGAAGGGTCTCTTTTCATCCTCTTTTATATCCATGATTAGAAAGTCAACGGGGTACACATAACCAACAACATCAAATAATACGTCCTCTGCTATTCCTAAACGATAGATATACAAATGGCTAGCTAGGGAAAGTATAATGTCTGTCTCAACAGGCCTTTCGTCAGTTAGTTTCTTGTAGGTGGAGAGAGGCATGACGTTTACGTCGAATCCTTGGTCTATTAGGGCATTCATGTGTTTCAAACCTCCTATGTTACAGGGTATTTCAAAATTCCCTCTAATATCCTCCTTCTTTGTTATGTTTTTCTTAAGGCTTCATAAACAGGCCCCTTAGGTAACAAATTATAGGTCTTCTGTTTCATTTTTCCCACTCTGGCTGTCGACATGAAGTCATTAAACCTATGATTTTCTACAAGCCCCTCGATTAGTTTTTCATTGATCTTGTGCTTCTGGTAATATCCTACAGGCCGAGAGGTGGGTGGCTCCACTACTTCTTCTTTCTCAGCTTGTGTGAGTTTTTTCTCAGCACTTTTGGTCAGTTCATTTTTGGTACCATTCTCAGCTTTATTCTCCTTCTCGACTTCCTTTAATGGCATCCTCACATCCGATTCATCAGGTTCTTTAATGCTATCACCGATCGTTACTTTATTACCGTCATTCTTTTCTTCCTCTTCTCTGATAAGAGAGATATAATTTACATTTTTGGTGATGGGGTGTTTAGCTTCTTCCCTCATCAATACCTTTTCAGGAGCCCTACTGGTCGTGAGTTCCTTAAGAAGTCCGAACATCTCTGTCATCCTATCGTTGATCTCCTATCTCTATTTGAAAATGGCATTCTTAAACCTCTCCATCATTTCGGTGTGTGCTGTCATGTAGTCTTGTACTCAAGCCTCAAAAGTGGTTCTTAATGCCTGGGGCTGGGGGTTTGGAGTGGTACGTTCACGAAATGTAAAGGGGTTCTGCTTTGGTGGCCCATTCAGGTTTCGTGGGTAAGGGTCTGACTAAACTGCTTCAGCATATGCTTGAGGGACGTGTGTTGAGCTTGGTCTAGGTGTCGGTCATGACCCCTTTAGTAAGAAATTAATCTGGTCTTCGAGCTCAAGAAGTCTTTGGTCATGTGTTTTTGGGGTGCTTTGAGGCGTAGAAATAGCCTTGACTGGTTTGACGGGGTTACTTGAGTCATTCCAGCCCTCATGGTCGTAGAGGGTAAGGTTCTCAATCATTTCTCAAGATTCGTCAGCATTCTTATCTCGGAGTTTGCTGCTGATGGCGCGGTCAAGTTTGCACTTAAGATGAAAGGAGACATGATCATAAAAAATTTGAATTTGAAGCCAATGATCGATGCCATAATGAGGGACTTTTGGACTAAGTCCTTGAAATGAGTCCATGCTTTAGAGAGAGACTCTCCATGATGTTGTTGGAACATCAGGATGTCGTTATAGAGTTTTGCAGTCCTTCCCGGTGGAAAGAATTGAGCAAGGAAATAAGTAGTAAGATCCTCCCATGTGGAGATGGATCCTGCGGGAAGACGTTCAAGCCAATTGCTAGCTTAATCGCGAATAGAAAATTGAAATAAACACAGGCGCGTTCTTTCCCTATTTGCAACATCAAGGTTAAGTGAGTCCACAAGTTTTAATAAATCCTTGAGATGTTGGTTTGGATCCTCGGACCGAAGTCCGTGGAATGAGCATCCGTTTTGCACCAACCAGATGGTGTCGGATCACTAAGGCACCACATTGTTCCTTTCGGGTAGCTCAATGGTGTTCCTATAGCCCTCGTGGCTAGGTCTGGAGTAATCTCCAATAGTACAGATAGGATTCACGTCTCCCATGGTGGTTGACAAGAGTGATTTACGAAACAAATAACACAAAGAAAATATAGACTACGAGAAAGCTAATATAACAAAAATAAAATCTCACTTGAAAGGATTCAAGCGAGTAGACCTAAGTTAAACAATGATTGGAACCTAACTATTCCCCATGCAACGGCGCCAAAAACTTGATGTTCGGGTCTTGTAAATAATTCAACAAGATGTTTTACAACTCCCTATGCAGTGTACCTAATCGTTGTAGTGTAGTATAGTCAAGACTCGGGGGTTGTTATTGTTCTCTAAGGGAATAGGTTGGGAACGCTCGATCACGATCTAACAGAGGTCTACGGGGTTGAGAGAAGATTTTTTTGTATTTTTATTTTATAGAAAGCAGGTAAAATCATGGTTTAAGAGGTTGGTTTGTTTAACGAATTAAAACTAAATATAATCTAAACTACTGGTGATAACTTTATAATAAAAAGATGTATTTACTTAATCATGTACTACTCCTTAGATTGTTTCTCCTAATCCTGTTGCTTTGTCACACTTGTGATGATCTGTGTAAGTATTTCCTAAGTCATGAATGAATTACACGAACCCGCCGTCTATTTAATATTCTGTTAAGGGAACGCACAAGTAAGGTAGTATAAAGACTATTACAAGGCCCCTAAGAGTATATTAAATTCAATTGAAATATCTTAAGAGGGATCAACCATATTGGGGGTAAGGTAGTATGAAGACTGTTACCAGATGGTATCCTTTCTACACACTCGCGTTTCCCTAGACATCTATGCTAACTTAATATCTTATGGCTAGTTTTCTAAATCCTAACGTGCACATCCATCACAAGAAGCAACATTAAAAGGATCTACAATCTAAGTTTCATACAATCATAAGTAAATACAAAAGAGGGTTTAGCCTAGCATGTTATAAAGAGAGCAAGAACATAAATCAATCAAATAACACATAGACATATTGAATGATTAAAGATAAATAATCTTACTTGATTAAAACATGGATTAAGGTCAGTTATAATAGGGTTTTGAGGCCCTAAGAATGGCCTGAAAGCTGCTAGAATAACTAGGGTTCGTCTCCCAAAAGTTATACAAAGTTACACACTTAAAACACTAAAATCGGTTTTGTATTTATAAGAAAAGCGACGTGACGGCGTCGCTTTGAAGCCGTGACGCCGTCGCAACGTCGATGATTCTAGATCCTCTTTAAGGCGGCTATGTTCTGACGCCGTCACAAAATCCTTAACGCCGTCACTTTGCAAATCACGACGGCGTCGCTTTATACTTGCGACGCCGTCTCCATGCTCTGTATGCGTGGTTCTTCAAGATACATGGTGTAGAGCCGTAGTCTTGTCTGTTTCTTCTCCAAATGAGCCCAAGCCATGCGTATTTCCTCTCAATGCCATCTAAGTGCTAAAAACTTAAAACAAACGATTAAGCACATAATCTAGATATATTTTCATGATTTAGGGGGTTAAATGACCCCGAAATAGTGTATAAAATGACATCTCATCAGGTTTCATAAATTAAGATTTAGGTTTTTGATAAGGTTTTTGGGTTAAAATCAAATACTAGGGTTTCTTTTGATCATAAGCTTTGTAAGCATTCTACATCTACTCTTTTGATTTCATACATATTGATTATGTTCTTACATATTTCTATACTTACATAATGTATTTACATATATGAACACCAAGATTATTATGTTATATTACCAACTTGTAGACTTTTATAAATGTTTGTAAAGAAATCAAGAACAACAATTACTTATAAGATTGTTAGGCATATTATCAAGTTTATTATTCATAAACTAGCTTAAACACTTTTATAAATTATTTCATATTTTGTTCTTATTATGGTGAAGTGTTAAATGGGATTAGGTTAGTTTGGATGTGTTGATTGTGAAGGAGGTTGAAGTGGTTAGATTAGAGGTTATTGTTTTGTAAAAATAAGGTTAAAATTATAGTTTTAAAGTGTGTAAAACGCCCCTTAGGACAACATGTTTTAAACATTTAGTTATAGATTTTTTAACGAGTTAAAACTTTAAAAATGTGTTAGTATGTCTAAATACGATTCCATGCATATAAAGAACTCAAAAAATAGACGTAAAACGAAGGAGATATGAATTTTTAAAGTTTACCGGCAACTAATATTTTGACAGCTTTTGGGTAAAAATGTGGTATGATCAGATTTTGTTTCGTGTTTTTGTGGCCTTTCGGGTCCGAACCGGCTTAAATATAAAATTAGGATGTTGCTCGGAATGATGTTTCAGTATGAAAGTGCGAGTTTTCGAAGCCTAAAAGTGTAATATGAGTGAGTTAATCTTCATTAAAACTAGACAACTTTTATATAAAATTTCCTGCACACTTTTTCCTGACACGAATAGTAAAATATTGTTTTCGGACTTCGGGTCCGATTAGACTATAAAAACCTTAAAAAATAATATAGCATCACTTATATAATATTTATATGCATTTTAAGCTTTATAAATATTATATTTATGAATTAACTAGACTATATATATATATTGTCGTGGTAAAAATAATAAAAGTGATAAACTTAACGAAAGCATTATATTGATTTATAAGCTAAGTCTAAAACTATTAGGTGGTGATATAACAAGATAAAACATAATGCATTGTCTAATTTTTCATACGTTATTCTAAATCGACCTATAATTAAATAGGTTGCATACCGATCCTTTGTGACGACATTCCTAGTTGATTTATCTAGAAATCAATTCCATCATTTGAGGTGAGCTTCATGGCCCCTATTTTACTTCATTTAAATATTTTGGGGGAGAATACATGCCCATTTAAAAACTCGTTTACATACACGTTTTCATACGCTTTTATAAACTTATTTACATACTAAATTACAAACTTGTTTACAATTACTTTACAAATCTCAGGGTGAGATACATGACTTGTTTTTACGATAGGACGCAAGTACAATACTTTTCAATTCTTACAATGATTATGGATTTTGCCTAAGTAGCGATAAACCACTATGTCCACTATCATGAACTGTTAATTACTTTGTGTAAGCGCGTGTGTTATAAATAGATCTATCAGGATTGACATCCTCTTCCAGGATTGGTACCAAACATGGCCAACGGGCGTATATCATGTAGGATTCACTTGAACACTTACTTTGATTGTCTGAAATTGATTGACATTCATTGGGACACATTAATTGCCTGAAATTGATTGGCACATATACTTTGTCTAGCTTTAGGGTCTTGAGCATAGTGATATCGTAATTACATTTTTCTGAATTTTGTATACTATGCAATACAAACTTTAAAATCTTTCGGTCCAACATTTATACTTACATAAACCTATGAACTCACCAACATTATGTTAACACTTTTAATCATGTATTTCTTAGGTGAATAAGTCGCTTGACGTTCTTAATGTGCATTGGATTCTAAACTTTTCAAGATTTCATTCATGGAATTCTACTTGAATTCGAACTATCAATCTCGTTGTATTATTTTCAGTCTTTTATCTTGATGCAACTTTGGGACAAATGTTACAACTATTTAAAATTTTCAATTAAATCAACGAGATTATCTTTCAAACGACTCATTTAGAGGTCGTTCTCTTATATCTTGTGCTGTTGTATTATTATGTAATGCCCCCGATTACCATTCCGCTGCGACACATTTTGGGAGTGTTACACCTACTTAGGAATTAGAGTTCAATAGTATGTCAAGTATGTTGGAAAATATTGTCATAAGATCACATGTTAAAACCCGTCATCAAAATATTTCCACACGGTAATTCTCTTCCAACAAGATGTCTAAATCTCTTCATCGTCTTGCTTTGTTTGACCATGGGTTGGTTAAACAAAAGAAAATATTGTATTAATACATTAGTAATTAAGTAACACAAAATGTATTTTTAAACTTTGCTTGTGCTTGCATTGTTCTAACACACACACATAATTATATTCTTTTTATAAACATATAGTATTTTACAAAAGATGTGTGTTGTATTAAAATAGTTAGGAAAATCATTTACAAGCAAAATTTATGGTAATATTGAAGTAAGAAATTAACTTGTCACTATTCATCAACCCCACCTTACAACTAGTCGTAGGATTAATGGAACACACTATGAAAATCTTTATTTGTTTTCTTTAAAAATGTAAATGATAGTGAAATAGTATTGTATTGCTTGTTCTATTGTACAGAGAATACATAGGTATATATAAGATATATTTAGCTTGGAAACTCAGCTAAGTTAACCTAATGGGCTGGGCCCGACCCTAATACATATTTTAACATTCCCCCTCAAGCTGTGCATATATGTTGAACATGCACAACTTGTTACCAATAGGATTAATACGAGTTTTGGGGAGCGCTTTAGTAAGGACATCTGCAAATTGACTTTCGGTTCTAATATGAGGAGTTGTGATTGTCCCATCTTCTAACTTCTCGCGAGTAAAGTGACAATCAACCTCTATATGCTTTGTCCTTTCATGAAACACTGGATTGGTGGCAATGTAGATAGTTGCCTGGTTATCACACCACATCTTCATTGGTTTAGATTGAGGAAAACCAATTTCACTTAGTAAATTACGCAACCATACAAGCTCACAAGTCGTTTGTGCCATAACTCTGTATTCGGCCTCTGAACTCGATTGAGACATAACATTTTGTTTCTTACTCTTCCAAGAGACCAGGTTGCCTCTAACAAAAACACAATATCTCGTTGTAGAGAGCAAAGTATTAGGACATCTAGCATAATCAGCATCTGTGAAGCCTTCTGTTATGTGGTGCCCATGATTAGCATATAAGATACCAAGTCCTGGAGTACCCTTTAGATATCCTAGAATTTGAGTAACAGCATCGGAAATGCAATATCAGGACGAGTAATAGTAAGGTAGTTTAGCTTCCCAACTACTCGCCTATATTTCTCAGGGTTATGTAGCAATCTTCCATCTTCAGATTTTAGTTTCAACTTTGGTATCATAGGCTCATCACATGGTTTTGCCTCAATTTGACCTGCATCATCTAGCAAGTTTAGATAGTATTTCCTTTGAGAAAGACAAATACCCTTACTACTACGAGACACTTCAATTCCCAAGAAGTACTTCAACGACCCAAGATCCTTCGTTTGAAAGCAAGTACCAATAAATGACTTTAATTTCTTTATCCCAGCTTTATCACTACCTGTAATCACTATATCAGCGACATAAACCACAAGCAAACTTAATTACCGCATTACTAAATTTTCCAAACCAAGCACGCGGAGATTGTTTCAAGCCGTACAAAGCTTTCTTAAGTTTACACACTCTCCCATATTCCCCCTGAGCAACAAACCTCAGAGGTTGCTCCATATATACTTCTTTTTCTAAGTCACCATGTAAGAAGGCATTCTTCACATCTAGTTGATGAAGTGCCCAATCATAAGTTGCAGCCAAAGAAATAAACAACCGAATAGAAGATATCTTTGCGACCGGTGAGAAAGTCTCAGAGTAATCGATGCCATATGTTTGTGCATAACCCTTAGCTACCAAATGGGCCTTCAATCAAGCAATTAAACCATCAGGATTCATCTTAACACTAAACACCCATTTACAGCCGATTGCCTTTTTATGAACAGCTAAATCTACTAACGCCCAAGTACCGTTATGATCTAGAGCATTGATTTCCTCAATCATAGCAGCACGTCATCCAGAATGGGCTAATGCTTCACCAATAGTCTTCGGGACTAATATTAAGTCTAAGTTTGCAACAAAGGCACGAGAGGAGGTAGATAACCCATCATAAGAAACGAATGCAGAAACCGGATATCTACAAGTACGTTTACCTTTTCGAAGAGCAATAGGTAGATCAAGTTCAAGTGCAGGAGAAGGCGGGAGTAAATCAGAACCATTAGGCGCATCACTAGGTGCTTCAGACTCAACATATGCCTCATTGGGTGCGCTAATGGGTACATCATTAGATACATCATTTGGTGCATCATTTGGTGCATCATTTGGTGCATCATTTGGTGCATCTTTTAGCTGGGAGGATGGTTCACGAACAAGATCTGATGTTATTCGAGGTCGCCTAGCATATACTTTAAGTGGCGAAGCGTCAAGTTCTGTAGATTGTTTAGTGGTTTCAACAGGGGTAGGAGAAACATAAACCAACAAATCATCATTATTCTCTTGGTGACGATAAGTAGTGACTGGAAAGTAAGGTAAATATTCATGAAAAATGACATCTCTCGAGACAAGATAATGATAAAGTTGAGGAGAATAACATCTATACCCCTTCTGAATGCGGGAGTATCCAAGAAAAACACACTTAAGTGACTTAGGATCTAACTTAGTGATGTTAGGTTGAGTGTCCTGAACAAAACACGTACCGCCAAAGATTTTAGGATCAATAAGAAATAGAGGTTTTGTAGGAAATAAAACAGAATAGGGGTAATTTCCACCAAGAATAGCCGAGGGTATGCGGTTTATCAAAAAATAAGCGGTTGAAACAGCATCAGCCCAAAATGGTTTAGGAACCGCCATTTGAAACAAAAGTGCATGAGCTACCTCAAGCAGATGGTGATTCTTGCGTTCTGCAACCCCGTTTTGGGCTGGTCTGTAGACACAAGATGACTCATGAAGAATTCCATGCTGAAGCATATATGACTGAAATGTCTCTGGAAAATATTCCTTCGCATTATCACTCTGTAATGTCTGAACAGTAACATGGAATTGTGTTTTTATTTCAGCAACAAATAAGCAAAAGTGTGTAAATACTTCAGATCAATTCTTCATTAGATAGAGCCAAGTAACACGGGAGTAGTCATCAACAAAGGTGACAAAATACTTGAAACCAGATTTAGATGTAATAGGACATGGACCCTAAACATCCGAATGAACTAGCTCAAATAGGCATGCAACCCGCTTATTTGCTCGAGGACTTAAATGAACACGCTTGTATTTAGCAAACTCACAAGAATCACAATTTAGAGATGATAAATGTGAATATTCATGACATAATTTCTTTAAACTCTGAAGAGATGGGTGGCCAAGATGACAATGTGCTTCAAATAGAGATGATGAGCTAAGTCCAACTAAGGATTTCGAAACCTCTGGTTCAAAAACATACAAACCATCACATTTTCGCCCTCTACCAATGATCTTCTTTGTCTTAAGATCTTTAAAAACACAATATTCAGGGTAGAATTTAACACTACATTGCAAATTGCTGGAATTTCTACTAACTGATAACAAATTAAATGGAAATTTGAAGAAGCTCAACACCAAAGATAATGAAATAGAGGAACTCAAATTAACAGTGCCCGATCCAAGAACTTGTGAAATAGACCCATCAGCAATTGTAACATGAGATGAGGATGCATGCGTATCAAAATTATTGAATATATGTGAGTTACCTGTCATGTGATCTGAAGCACCAGAATCAATAACCCATTTAGTACTTGACGAGAATAGACAATTGCCCGATTCAGCAAAATACGCATATGAACCTCTATGTTTCTTCTTCACATAATACCCGAATAACAAAGCCAAGTAAGAGATGATCATCATAACTCGAAGTCGTATCATACGGACCATCAATACGCAAATGAACAGAAGTTGTCTAAGAAAAATATCTGAGTTCAAATAACAAAGTATCTGAAACCCCATATCATAACCCCAAATCATCAACATAACAAATATCAAAATTGATTCCATTAAATACCTAAATCCCATTAGCATAAATATTAAATCTGAACCAAAAGTATAAAATAAACTTGATTCCCCAGGATGAAACTGAAATCAAAAGATGAAACAAAGCTGGAATCTTCTCACGAAAATACCTAAAAAATGGCCATCAAAGAATTTAGGGTTTGTGATTCAACCAACCCTAATCTTGTGCCTTTAATTATACTCCCTTGGTACAAACACACAAGAACCCTAATTTTCTGATTTATGATAACCTTGTTGTGATACCATGTAAATGATAGTGAAATAGTATTGTATTGCTTATTCTATTGTACAGAGAATACATAGGTATATATAAGATACATTTAGCTTGGAAACTAAGCTAAGTTAACCTAATGGGCTGGGCCCAACCCTAATACATATTTTAACAAAAAAAGAGTGTTCGTGAGGGTCAAGAAAGATTTTGAATATATATATATATATATATATATATATATATATATATATTGATTCATTATTCAAATTATGATTGATATTATTATCAAATCTAATTGACAAGTTTTCGAGTATGGAAAAGAAATCAGATTCTTATTTGTTTAGCTTTGAGATTATATCAAAATATAACAAGAGATATTATCTTAAACCTACATACTTAGTCACACTCGATTGATATGAAAATAACAACATCCTCCTCAAAGACGATAAGAATATGCATCGGATCATAACTCACGCTTGTGTAAATGATGTCATATTGAGTCTACTTGACCAATAGTTGTGTTCTAAATATTTGACAAATATATGCATAAAATACACAATAAAGTAGGATTGACGATTTGAATGTTTTATCCAAAATATTTAAGTAATTTACCTTGCAATACACTTGGTAAAGTCTTCATCTCTGAAAAGCCAAACATGAGCAAATGCACAACATATGTAACTTTGCTCAAACAATTCAAAAGCACAAATCAAAACTCCAACTCTCTTCTCATTAACACTTTCTCTTACTTTATCAAATAAGCATAATATTTTTTATCCACCAAATGAGAACCTTTTAATCATCTAAGGATAGGACTAGGAATAATTGAACATATTCCACAAACCATTATTGTACTTTCTTTAAATAAGTGATCGTAAGAGGATTTCGAATATGAAGATGGTTATTATTCAAACGATAATCAATCATACTATTCAATCTAATTACAAATTTGTAATATGAACAAGAAATCGAGATTAGGATTTATCTAGATCACGAAAATATCAATCAAATGACCATATATATTTTTCTGAGTCTACATGTTTAACCATCCTCGGTTATTACATGAAATCACAAATTCGATTGCAAGACAACAAGATTAGTCATCAAATTGCAACTCACACTTGCAATGAAGATGTTTCATTGAGTTTAAAGTGTTCAAATGTTTGTGTTATTAGCTATGGTCAAATTATACATGCTAATCTTAACACACTCTAAGTAGGATTGACGACTTATAAATTTCCATCGGGAAACTCATAAGTACTCCAACTTGATAAGCAAGACTTGGATGTCATTTCTAAAAACTCAAACCGAGAACCCTTATAACTTATATAAACTTCTCTTAATAACTTAATATCAACACCGTCTCCCAAATAATGGGAAAATTATCCTTGCCCAAATTTGGCACCTTTACGGATCGATGTATCCTTCGTCTTAGATTCATCTTCGGTTTATGTAGATTCACCCTATGGCAATAGATTTAAACATCTTCCTTGTAGAAACCATGTTTTCTCTAAACACTTAACCAATCAATGAAGAACTAGAGAGAGAAAGGATGGAAGGAAGGTTTCTAGAGAGAGAAAGAAAAGAGAGAATATTAGATTACTAGTGTGTGAGAAATGAAACCAAGCAACACCCTCTCCAAGCTATGGAAAGGGTATTTATACATCCATATGACGCGTCTCATAGGGGCCTTGATGGGCTTTCTATGGGCTTTGTCCCTTTTACCTTACTAAGGTTCCAAAAACTATCTAAGACCTACGAGCTACATATTCTAGGAGTGACCGAGTGTTTTCTCGATTTCTAACAATCTCCCCCTAAGGGAGGTCACTTCAATTTACAAAATTCTTAAGCCTAGCATTCTATGAATGTCTTCGTCTTTACTCGTGGTCTTGAATCTTGTCTTTCTTTTTATGATATGTGTAATGATCTTTAGACTTTAGACTTGAGCTTGTTCCTTTAAGCTTAACTTGCATGCGATCTTTGAGCTTTTTGAGATCATCAGTCGAATATAATCTCTTATCATCATCTTGTGATCTTTTTCCATCTTGTGTACTTGTGACCTTCAGACCGACATGTTCATACTTTTCTTATTCTTGAAAGCTTGTATTTTCATCTTTCTTGAAGTTCTTTAACTTTAACACTTCGTCACTTCAAGAAGGACGTGAGGTATTAGAGTAGTGGAAGTATTGAAACATGTACTTGAGCTTTCATAATGTCTTTACATTTGTTGGTCGAGTATGAGCATGTGGCTATAAATCTTGAATTTTCTTGTACCAGCTGCTGGCACCATCAGGATTACCTGCATGTATGGGTTAGTGATAAACAATATATATGGACAAAAGTGTCTTTGTCACTTCATCGAATACGGTTTCAATAACCATGGTTCCCTGTTAATCAGTATAAATACTACATGTGATCAGGTAGAATTCTGAAGAATCTCCTTGACAGGGTTTTGCAGCTGCACTAGCCGTTCTCATTACTGGAGCATCTCAAAGCAAACAACAAGGCATGAGTGAACCAGTAAGACAAAGTCTCACTAATTGAATCATAAATTGATTTGAAAATCAATCAATGTGTCACTTGCTAAAGAGATTTTGTGACACGTCATGAGTTTTATGCATTTCAAAATTCATCAACCGTCAATTCATAGTCTGGACCGAATCGATATCCAGTGTCACAAGTTTGATCCATATAGGATCTCACAAGTCACCTACCGCAGAGCTTGTTTGATGTTGGCTCTAGAAGGATTTCCATTGTCATTGTGAATACTTAAGTATCACTCTGATGTTTTGGCAATATCACAAGGATAATGCGTAGGACTCTTAAGATATTACTTGTTTTCACAGTGTATTAGAATAGTATGCTAGTGAGATTTATGGATGATCTCTTTATGGCTTTAGACTCGATAGTGCACTTTAGTTTTAGTAATCAGAGGCTAGAGCAGACTGCCACCTTTTCAATACCAACTAACTCGGAGTGAGAAAGTCAATAGAAATGTGTGTAATCTCTGTGAGAAATGAAACAAGAGTCTTTTGAGAGACCTTGAGTGGCTACGGAGGGTTGTGCATCTCATCACTGGGTCCGTGATGACTATCTTCAATACCAGGCAACAACTTAGTGTTTTTGATAACATATGTATTGACCCAGTTTCTGCCTAAGTGTAAGGAAGGCTTCTTTCTTTTCACCCTTTATCTTAACTTTTCCTTTTCATTCTTCAACCCCTTCAATGCTTACCAAGACTTCATCACTAACACCTTGTTGGGTTTGTTCCAGTGTTAGCTCTGTCTTAGTCTGCATTTTCCCCTTTTCTCATTTTTTCTCCTTTTTATCATACCTATAGACTTCTATTCTAACTAATGGAATGTCCCTGGGTAGATCCCTCCGGTTCTAGCTAGATCGTGGGAACGAACACCTATACCTAACCACCTTATAAATCTAATAAATTAAATACATGGTCGGTCTTTTGGTATTATTCACAACCTTAAAACCATTTAAAAAAACATCGATCAATGTACTTTGTGATATAAATCAAACATTTAGTACCTCGATGGTTTTTAACTTTCAAAATTTCCCCCCTGCATATGTGCATCGATAACCGAAAATGTTTTGCACATATGAGGAAGAAGCTGCACTAGAGTCATTCAGATCACATTTTACAAGTTACATATATTCTAATCACATTTTCTTCCCTATAAAAAATGTCAAATCTCTTGATATTTTGGATATCAATTGATTCAAATATGTATGAAAATTATTTAGGGAGAAAAATGTTCTAATTATATATCAAGCCTTATTAGGAACATTTTAATGCTCCCTCTCAATTTATGAGGGTATTTTATAGTGTTGAGTACGTTAATTTGGAATTTTTTGAATTTACTAAGAAATTCTTGAAAATTCATACTTAAACACTGTATATGCCTAATTTTAATCCTACATTACTTATTTACATAGTCACAAGTTTTATAATTTCGAGTAATGGCCTGAAAGAGTAGAACAAAGTATGACTTAGTCATATTGTCCGCTGAAGCAGTCTAAGGTCTTCCCTGTATTCCCTTCCACCTACAAACTTTTCCAAGCTTCTCATCAACCTTCTTTCCAGTAACTGACGATCAATGTCTTTCACCATGACGCGAGGCCCTTTCTTGTCCAAATTACTCCATCTCTTTCTTGGCATGACACTTGTATACCTTATCTCTAAGTTGTTGAGCATGTCTTTGAGTTTATCCTGAACTGATATGAGTGTAACGTCACTGATCTTGTAGAGCTCATGAGAACACATCGGTCTATTTCTCTTCAACTTGTCCAAATAGATGACACCTTGAGGGTTAGAGTATGCGGTAAATGGTTCTAGGTCAGTGATGCTAGCTTTGTGCATTAGTGGTCTTGAGATGTTGAGCTTTTTCTAGTAGCTTTTGACACCAAGTTGAAGATCTTCCACTTGCTTCTGGATTACAATACATCTTGTGAACATAAGTAAGGCTGCGACCAGGTGCACACTGTCATCACCTTTGAGGTTGAAAAGTCTGTTCTGAACAACGACAAGCAGCATGTCCTCGATGTCATTTAGATGAAGTCATAGAAAGTCGCCTTCTATGAACTTGTACAATTGCTGATCAGATCTGTGAACTTCAATCTCCTCAAGATGAACATAACCATACCATACATTGACTTTGACATTTGTCACTGCTAAAATTCTTTTGGTGGAGTACACATCATGTTTGGACACCCTGTTACTAGCATATCCATAGAAGGTCTGTCTTTTATATCTCCAATGTGAAGTGCCTAAAAGAGCATGTCTGTTATAAGCTACTTTTACGGGACTCCACAAGTTAGGTACCATGTATTCAATTCCTTATAGATCGTACTTAGCAGCCTTTATCTTTGTCAAAGAAGTCATGTATGTTCTGCCGGTGCTTCCTCCTTGCAAGTATGCCAAGTCATTGTTGAAGAAGTAATCAACCAGGACAATCTGACGATTTATTGACTGAACCAGAGGTAGTGGTTTGCTTAAGTCGAATGGATATCTATCACCTTCAGGGTTATTCCAATCTAGTTGATCATTCAGAGCTTTGTAACATTCTTCCATATTATATTCGAGCTTGACATAACTCCTGCAAGTGCCTTTGAGAAGCTTGTAAGCCAGTCCTACCAGAATATCTTGTGTGAGATCACTAATCTGCAGACGGTTCATGGCAAATGCGCTGAAGTCAATCAGAGTGCTCAATAAATAATCGAATGTTTTGGAATATGTTTCTGCTTTGGCAAGGTCATTAAGCCATTTCTGAGTAGGCTTAATATAAACTGTTTTACATTCATTCCACTCAGGATCTAGAGTATAAGGCCTTTCTGGTTTCTTAAACCAATCCTTTAAGTCAGCCTTGACAACAGGTGGTTCATCAGTGTTACCCATGTCTTCTCCAAGATCCTATAGAACTTGAGTATCTCCAGCCTCAAACACTATCTCCTCTGCTTATGCAGACTTGCCAATAGATTTTGGCTGCGATTTGGTGGTGCCTTTGGAGGTTCCAGTTGACTTGGCCTTCTTTGATGGTTCAGTATCTTTTCCTGTCTTCTTCCTTTTCAACCCTTTGTCAGGTCCAACAGGAGGGCCTTCATCTCTGTCAGCATCATCTGGCTGTCTCTTCTTTAACCTGTCTGCAACACCTTTGTCTATGGCATTTTCATCCTTAAGAATAGATTCCATGAGAGCATGATATAGAGCCCTGTGCTTGGTGTTTTTGTTAAATGACCTAGTTTTAGTCATTGTCTCAAACAAGGTTCTTTTCTGATCAAATTCTTGTAATTCAGCCGTATCAGATAAAGTGATGGTGTATTTAGTCTCTTGCTGTTTGCCTGCTTGTTCCATCTTGATCTTGTGAATATCTACAACACTTTTCTGAGGTTTCTATTGCTGTTGGAGAACTTCTATGATATCTGTTAGAACGGAGAGTTCCTTAATAAGTTTTGCAGTATGTCTCTGGATCACCTTATGAAGAGTATCATTGAGACTAGTTCCAAGGTACTCTTTAACAACGATTGGAACTTCAGACTTGATTGTTGCACGAATAGCTGAACTGTGATCAACATTTCTGAGTGTCTTGACTTCATTTTCCAATTCAGAAAGTCTTTGATGGATAGCAGTAAGGGTTGAGGAATCTGGAACAGAAGTGGTTGAGATTGTTGCTTCTGTAGTTGTTGGTGTTGGTATTGGTGTTGATTATTGTAGAAGAGGGATGAATTGTGGAATAGGTGGAGGAATGGTTATTGTTGGAGCTATCGAAGATTCAGGAATTACCGAAATAGGTATGGTGAGAAGTGGTGAGGTCTGACTACTTGGATCTTCATGTTGGACTTTGATGTCCATCATTGAGATAATTTCAGTGTTGGCTGAGGGAATGTTATCAAAGTTGAGAAATTTAACGGCATAGTCGGATGAGATAGAAGAACTTTGTAGTGGAACTTTAGTCTTCTGTGTAGCAAGGTCAGCTGTACCTATTGCTTGAGCATCATCGTTGAGTTGATCACCTGCAACCTCTTGATTAACGTACTCGTTCTCAGCATCTACCTTTTCAGCATCAGCCATCTCCTCATCACCTTTTCCTTCATCAGCAGTCTCTACATCTCTCAACTCCACATTTACATCATCATACATTTCTTTATTGATACGTTCATATTCTTCATCATCTACATTTTCATCATCAGTGGGTACATAGTTTTCAGGTGTATGCATGAACTCATCTTCTTGTGTTTCTTCTTCGTCATCACTTGTCCTCGGATTATCAGACACATTTTGTTCATCATCACTTTGCTGATCATCATCATCGTTATCATCATCACTATCTCCCCAAGATTCATACTCATTCTCAGAAGAATCCGCTTTAGACACATTAGGAACCCCTGGTATTAAACCAGTTCCTTCACATGTGTCAGTTGACTTTCTTTTTTGCTCATCAGGAACCTCTGGTTCTAAACCATCTCCCTCACTTGAGCCACCTGCTTGATGAATGTTTGTTTCCCGTTTGCTTCTTTTGATAGCCTTTTCCAACCGAGCTTCCTTAAGTAATGCGGCTTCAGACAACAACTCAATCCCTTTGCTTCTTTCAGTCTTTGCTGGTGCCTTCTGCTTTGACACAGAAACACTAGGAGTGTCTCTGATTTGAACATCAACAGACTGTCTTTTGGCAGCAGGTTTCTTGGCAGGTTTCTCGTTAGGCTCTTCAACAGTAACAAGAGTTTTCTTCTTTGAATGAGAAGCAGGTTTCTTAAATTTCCTCGCTTTCTTAGGAGTTGCTGCTCCTGTAGCGAATGCAAGATAAGTCTTATAGGCAGTAGAGTTCAGCATCTTCCTATTGGTCATCCTTGTAGGAATTAATGCTCCATACACTTGATATTCTTCATCTTTGGAGACAAATCTCAAGGACCCTAAAATACTGTCATCCTGGACAGTGTGCATGAAAAGTTTGTTCCTCATAGAGATTGACTTATATTTGGAAATGAATTGTTGGATGATTGCCTTTGTAAATCTGGGATAATACATTTTCTCTTGTTTCTTGGAGTCTCTGTTGTTTTTTTGGAAAATAAAGTCTTCCCAAAGTAGTTCAACAAAGTCAACATTCTGGTTGTAATACATCCTCCTACAGGATTTGTGCTCTTGAAAGTCTGATCTTATCAAGACCTGTGGTTTTCCTAAAAAGGCATATGTTGATGACTACAGCAAAGGTTCTCCAAGGTTGAGGCATATGATCTGTATACACCTTAGTTACAGAATCAATATCACCTGTGTACCCAAGTTCCTTGATAAATGAGACAATTTCTGGATCAGAAGAAGGAAGTTGTAACACCCCCAACTACGATACGCAGCGGAAAACAACAATTAGGGTGCTACTTCATAATACATGCACACGAATCCCAGTAAACGTTCAAAGATACATTTATAAAACACAATTTCATTTATTAGAAAGACCAGAGTTACATAAGTCCCAATACCAACGTAGAAATGTTATTTCTAAATTTCATAACATGACTTGTTTTCTAAACCATTATTTTAGTTTATGACACTTCTTCACTGAGACACCGTCCTTGATATCCGCGTTATGTCCCGTCCAGCCATCAACGGCAATTAACCTGAGATACATGCTTAAAAACGTCAACAAAACGTTGAGTGAATTCATAGAGTTTACATATAACAGTAAGAACACATATTTGGTTCAACAAAACATATAACATTGCTCGTAAGACAAGTTATATATAAATAATGAATTCCAGCTAATGAGCCCGTGTACCGAAACTTAACACATTCATCCCGTAGGATGAAATAATGACCGAGAAGTATGCCACTTCTCCTAATACTAACTACAAAATGTCCGTTCAGGGTGCTCACCAACGGATTCATACACCGGACAGGGTTGTCAAACCCAATAGATCTATTTAATGCATTAGCGTCACCTACAACAAGGCAACTAACGGTCACACAGTAAAAGGCATATACTCAATAGTGAATGGAATCATATTTAGTATCAAAACATATTGCGTTCTCATTTTCACAAAACAACAAGTATCCCCCTCGCGGGTTTAAAAACATTTAAAACACTTAAAAGCGAGGCTATGAACTCACCTTGATCGAAGCCGAAGATCAAATAATCGACACAATCACGAACTACTCGATTATGAGCTCAACCACGACCTATAATTTATGTCGTTCAATTATTACCTCGTAAGATGCGATCGGATAGTGCGCGCATCGCAACTATCAAAATAGTATAAATATACATACACATGTGATGAGAAATCCACTTGCGGGTCCTAAATCCTAAACTCCATTTAATTGAGTTATAATCTTTCTTTTATTTATATTATACATCGCTTAATCGAAAACTTTCTATTTTAGGAAAGTTACTATATTTGGAAAGTTATCATTTTTAGTAAGTCTCGTCTTCTAATTATATTTATATAAATATTTAGTTATCTTGTCGAACCTTCAACTTTCAATTTGATTATTATTTACTCTTACCGGGATTATATCCCGTATATTACAAAAGTTTCTATTTTTAGAATCTTCCTCGTTCGTAACAATCGTTAAGTCTAAATTATTATACTTGTAATAATAATAGCGTTTAATTACTTTTATAACATCCGACAAGTTTAGTATTAACCCGTTGACTTTTAAAAGTCAACGTTAAACTTTGTTTGACTTTGACTTTTTATACATATTTATAATTAAATCTGTCCCGCTCCAAACGACCCGTTATATCATATTTTCATGACTCGGACTCAAAAGAAATTTTATGCAAAATGACATTCCGGACAACTTTTTAGTTTTAGCCGAGACCCGAAACTCGACGGAAAATGACCAAAATGCCCCTGCAAGTTTCTGTAGGAACTTTGACTCTTTTAATAAAAACACAGACTTCGACCTTAGGTTTTGACCCGTTATTACTCGATTTTAAAATTAGCGAGCCTCGCGGCACAGTAAAACATCATTCAGAGCAACTTTCCCATTTCGCCGGAAGGCCGAAACGGACTCGAAAGTGCTCAAAACGAGCGTTTAATTTCCTGACAGCAACTAGTATTATTCCAATGTGCAGAATTTTTCCACTAAAAATATATATCTTGTTTTAGCTCTAATTTCTTCGTTATTAGGAGTTAGAAGCTCCATTTTATGTCAAAACGATCGTCTAAGAAAGCTTTATCATATTTCTCAATCCAAAATCAAATTTCATAAAATCTCGACCCTCGTTTTCCGTGCCAAAGTTTCTGCACGAAATATACCTATTTCCAAACTCGCCAAAACTCATTTTTGACCCAAAATCTCACTCACGGCACATCTAATATGGCCTATAATTCACACTTAACTTGCTCAATCAATTTATTTCATCAACTAACTAGACGACGCAAGATCTTATCGATTTTATCACATGCAACGACTAATATCATTCAATAAACGAAAATGAACAAAACAAAAATAAAAAGAGCGCTTACAATGCTATAACAAGCAAGATCGGACTCGATAAATAGTCACGCTGGTACCATTTTCCTTTGGCCGTGACTTCGAACCACCAAACCAACCCGAAACCAAACCAAATCAAACCCAAATCAATTCAAACTAAACTTGTTTATTATTCAAACAATGACGCACACTTTGTGTGTGTCTTCCCACTTGTTCGAGCCTTCAACCGAACCCAAGACCCTATATTTTTCGATTTAAATCTCCCACTAATATTTTCCCACTAATCTTTAAGCTACTACTTGGACCAAGAACCTCCTTATTTCAAATGAATCTAAAACTTGCTCAAACCTTATTGCATGTCACTTTTTCTTCCATGGGTGACTATAAATAAGCTTTCTAAACAATATGGAGTGACTAGAAAAATAAAAACACCAAAGGTGTGTTTGTTTGGGTACTCGTTCTAACCAAAAAGAAGGGAGGGAAAGGAAAACAAGTTAAAACTTTGTTCTTGGTTGATCCAAACTACCTTTGAATGATATTTGAATAGATACAATTGATTAAAACTTGAAAATATAAATTATATATGTGTTTGTGTTGGTGGCCGGTTAAAGAGAGAGCCAAGAGGAAGAAAGAACAAAATTTTTAAACTTTTAGCTATGTGTTTATATAAACCCTTTTACTTAGACTTGGAATCAACCCAAGAGTAGTGTAATCATCATATGCATTGAAAATTTTCAAAAATTAAAAGGTTGAGTGTGTGTATACTATAGCCGGCGGCTATATGTGTAGGCATGCATGTTTATATAATTTTTTTGTCAAATTTTTTACTTGTATCTCTTTTGTAAATTAACAAATGTAACTTGTACATAATATTAAGAAAAGTAAACATTAAACACGAGTTAGGCCAAGGTAAAGGAACAAAGACGACAAGGTTCATAAAGTTATAATTTACAACAATAATAATAATAACGAGACGCGTCATAGACTTTTCGATGCTTAAAAAGATTAACGAACGCGCGGTCAAACGGTTACTCGCGAAACGTTAAAAATAAAAATTTCAAATTTTCGTTCGTAATAAAATACGAAAATAATCATTTACGACAAATAAAAATTTAAATGTCGACGTTCGCTCACACGAATTTATAAAATAGAAATTATGACGTCGAATTCGCGATCGTCATACGCGTCGTGAAACTCGGGTTGTTACATTCCACCCACCTTAAAGGAGCGCCGTCCCGGTGCTCATCCTTTCTTACTTGTCTTGATTTCTCTTATGGTGAGACAGTTTCCTTACGATTGGACAGTCTCACGTGCTCGAATCACAAAAATCACTCGATATAATCTCGTCTTGACTATTTCGGATGGAAAGTCAACAAAACAAATGATAATTCATATCAATAAAATCAAAAATATAATTACAACTGCTCTTGCTATAAGAGAAAAAATATGTCGCTAAACATATCCAGGAAAACATAAGTCGCGTCGTTTTTAAATGAAAGACTTTAAACGAAAGACCAGCCCAAATCATATTTAGTGATCATTCCTACGAAACAAAACGCACACCGCTATACACAACTAAGCATACGTTACTAACAAAAATCAAGATATACATCAAAAATCAAAACCGATATGTATTTATACGTCATTATCCATAACCAAGATACTCGTCAATATCCAAAAACCAAAATACACATGTCGCCCTTTCGATCTCATTTAATAATGCCCTACCGGTTGCGAAAAATATTCCGGAGTACACACGACCTCATCAAACGCATTATAACACTAACATATAAAATCACATATTCCATTAAGCACATATTCTCCTATTAGTCATTTTAAAATGACCATATATTTCTACCTAGCTTATCATCACGCTTTGCAATAGTCATGCCTGCTTTCTATAAGTTTTAGCAAAATATCTTGCCTACTTATAAGGAAGCCTCAGCGATGGCCATGCTCATTACGCGGATTCATACCTAATCGATTAGATTGCTCATTATACCTGGCTTGCCAGATAGTCAGGCCTCTTGGTAATGATCTCGACTAATTCACGATTAGGTTTTAGCCAACCATAGTCATGCTCATGGGTTAACATGCCACAACCGACAATGGTCTACCATGCTTACGTACCTCTCAAGTCAACCTTCATCCACCCTTGGGTAGGTATACCCATTCACTCACGTCCTAAGCCGTATCACAGCAATACAAAAGCGTTTTAACGCTTACTACCATTCAAGAGCACATAGCACATATGGCACATAAAGCACATACTTTGGCGGCAATAATTCCGCTAGGAAAACAGATATTGCCAAAATACAAATTGAAAACAATCAAGAAAACAATTGAGCATCATGGGCTTGTTGCTCGTTCGACGAAAATCAAAACTCCAACGTTTATGCACCGCGACCAACATAGTCGACTCGGTCCTATCGTATCGCCTCAAATCCTAGATGACCCAACTAGTCAAGTCAAGATAACTACACATATTCCTATTTTGATACCGTTTGGCTTAAGGCGTTAGCTACTTCGATCGTTCCTCCAGGATGGAAACAGATGTTACCATTCGGCTGGAATCTCCAATCTTTTTGCTCTTTCATACGCACACAAAGTCGTTACGTCAAGGAGTAAGGATCACTAACCTTAAATCAGGTGTCGCTTAGTGCCTTAATCTAATCCTTGATGATATCAGGCATACTTACAACTATACCACCACCACATTCCATTTCGGGGAAAGAAGTCTTCTTCACGGCCATCGGTTGATACATCAAAGGCATCATACATCCAATGTAGGAGAAGTCTTCTCCATTTCTCACCTTCAACCTCGGGACTAACCATCTCAGCTTCCACCCACCTTAGGAATCTTTACATCTCCAAGAAGATCACTTCTCAGTGTCGGTATCAGGTTTACACCCTTGGTAGCTCAATTCTACCATTGCTTACTAGCACATCGACTATACTTGGTCTTGACACGTCTTCATAATAACCACCGATCTTCATTACCACAAACTAAACTTCACTCCTTTATAGACACACTCGTTCTGAACAATACCGTAGGTATTTTCTCTTTAGGACGACTCAGTCACCATGACTCGCATGAGACTCTCTCCATCCAGTCAATAGAAATAGGGTTACTTGCATAAGAATCCATAACAGGGTAAAATTATTTTCTCCTTCCGAAAGCTTGACCCAAACATGTATCCCAATTATCAAGCGTTTTAATGGTGACGATTTATCCGACATAGCGTGATTCTTCCTAAATTATGCATAGTTGATCAGGTTATGCATAATTGAGGACCAAACGACATCATGTCCATCCTTGCCAAAACGTTTCTTTTTTGTACGCTACATGCGTAAGTTAATTCCAAGAAAATTTTCAAAGAGTAAAAATCTAATTATTTCAAAAGAAAGAAAACAAGATAGCACCACCTTCCATTCTTATTATTTAAAGAGGATATTTATTCATATATATTATGTTATAAAACAAATAATTTTTTTTCCATTGTTTAGACAAACAGTTTATACAACAAAATCAGTACAATTCGCGCAATGACATTTGTCCAACACATAAATTCGTTATTGCAATTCCACAGTTTTAAAATTATCAATTCACAAATATCATTAAATACAGTCTGGTCAACGGTCACAGCAAGTTTTAAAAATAATACCCACTCATGGACAATGCAAGCAAGTATCATACGCGTGCGAAAGATCCACCAATCGGAATCATTCCGCACTCGTAGTTAAGTCAATCTAGTAACAGGACTACTCAAAACATCAATATCCACAATCATACAAACTCATAATCAAATGATAATCATAGTCTCATAAACATAATAGTAACAATACTGGGGGTAGTACACGTACAACCAAAATCCCCCAAAAGTTACAAATCTCCGGTTCCAAGACCGATACATCTAAATCATAACAATTTTCTAAGTTTCTAACATAGGAATCCTAACATATCCAAATGGCTGTGGTGTTTACAAAAACAAAATACACCCGGCAGCATGACCTCACTAACTGACACTAGCAGTTTAGTGGCTATACAAATGCTCATAACCAAATCCAAAAATCAAAATAAACTACTAATAGAACTACTGAGGTCCTGGGGGTCTTCTCTCCAGCTCTGCAAGTCGCCCATCCATCCCCAAAATACACTGCATCAGTGTGCTCTCCCGGCTGCTCATCTCAGTAACTGTCATCGATAGCTGCTGGATCTGCGAATCCCTCTGCTGCATGGCTGCCTGTAAAGCCTGGACCTGCTGAGTCAACTCAGCAATCACCTCATCTCTCTGGGCCGCAGTCTGCTGACCCTGCTCAACCTGAGCACCAACCTGCTCCTATCTGTCTGTAGCATTAACCATCTGGGACGCCATCACCTGTACCTGTCACTCAATAGAGAAGACCCTCAGGCCTATCTAACCAATAGTAACACCAACTGCTACCTCCGCATCACTTACCTAGATCACTTTCTTTACCAGCTGTCCATGTCCGTACTCTAGGTTACCCAAGCGGGTACTCAAGTCCTCAATCACTGATGGAGGTATAGGAAGTCTAGGTGTTGGGAGGGGAAAAGACGGTCCCTCAGCAGCCACAGTGGATGGACCTCCAACCTCGTAGACGCCCGATGGTTGTACCGCTGGCATCGGAGGTGGTGTGGTGGGAGCCATCAACCACTCCTCATTTACCTCCCAAACCTCCTCCTCGTCAAACCCATCGGACTTATCATCCTCAAAACCGTCATCGCCGAACAGCATGGCGATGTCCTCATCCATATCAACTACTGGAGCGATCACCTGCTCCTCCGCCTCGACTATCGGCTCAGCAATCTGATCCACCATCGGCTCATCTGCTACCGCTCTATGATCTCCAAGTAAAGGTACATCCGCCTCAATCCACCCATTGTTGTTGTTCGGGTTACCAGCATATCCTGGTAGCGGTCCGGGCGCGAAGAAATTGTAAGCTGGATGCGATTTTGGCTCATCTACAGGAAAGTCGAACACGCGATCCGGCGACAAAGGTTCGCCCATGATACTACAAAAGAAAGGAAATACTTATATTAGTAACCATCATACATGTTTTTAATCATATGTAAAAAATTATACTCATCACATAATAAGATGGTTTGCATAAAGAAATTAAATTTTTCGCGAGATGCGAATACCAAGTTATATATATATAACCATAATAGAACGGATGTCGTATATATACTTATATAATCATTACTTATATCAAGTGTATCCCACTTGTTACGCACATAATATGCAATCAAATATACCACATAAGGCTTCTAAAGATCGGGAACAATGCGATCACGGATATCGGACAATGGTGAAAGACTCGTGAAAATTTTCCAAAAACAGTTGTAGGCCAAGTTTTGTAAAACGACTTAGTTCGCTACAACTCGTGCTCTGGTACCACTTTGTAACACCCCTAACTACGATACGCAGCGGAATACAACAATTGGGGTGCTACTTCATAATACATGCACACGAGTCCCAGTAAACGTTCAAAGATACGTTTATAAAACACAATTTCATTTATTAGAAAGATCAGAGTTACATAGGTCCCAATACCAACGTAGAAATTTTATTTCTAAATTTCATAACATGACTTGTTTTCTAAACCATTATTTTAATTTATGACACTTCTTCACCATAACACCGTCCTTAATATCCGCATTCCGTCCCGTCCAGCCATCAACAACAATTAACCTGAGATACATGCTTAAAAACGTCAACAAAACGTTGAGTGAATTCATAGAGTTTACACATAACAGTTAGAACGCATATTTGGTTCAACAAAACATATAACATTGCTCGTAAGACAAGTTATATATAAATAATGAATTCCAACTAATGAGCCCGTGTACCGAAACTAAACACATTTATCCCGTAGGACGAAATAATGACTGAGAAGTATGCCACTTCTCCTAATACTAACTACAAAATGTCCGTTCAGGGTGATCACCAACGGATTCATACCCCGGACAGGGTTGCCAAACCCAATAGATATATTAAATGCATTAGTGTTCACCTACAACAAGGCAACTAACGGTCACATAGTAAAAGGCATATACTCAATAGTGAATGGAATCATATTTAATATCAAAACATATTGCGTTCTCATTTTCACAAAACAACAAGTATCCCCCTCACGGCTTAAAAACATTTAAAACACTTAAAAGCGAGGCTATGAACTCACCTTGATCGAAGCCGAAGATCAAATAATCGACACAATCACGAACTACTCGATTACGAGCTCAACAACGACCTATAATTTATGTCGTTCAATTATTACCTCGTAAGATGCGATCGGGTAGTGCGCGCATCGCAACTATCAAAATAGTATAAATATACATACACATGTGTTGAGAAATCCACTTGCGGGTCCTAAATCCTAAACTCCATTTAATTGAGTTATAATCTTTCTTTTATTTATATTATACATCGCTTAATCGAAAACTTTCTATTTTCGGAAACTTTCTATTTTTATAAAGTTACTATTTTCATAAAGTTACCATTTTTATAAGTATCGCCTTCTAATTATACTTATAATAATATTCATTTATCTCGTCGAACTTTCGACACTCAACTTGGTTATTAATTACCCATATCGGGATTATGTCCTGTAAGTATACGAAAAGTTACTATTTTTATAAATGTATTCATTTATAAAAATTGTTAAGTCTAAATTGTTATACTCGTATTAATAATGGCGTTTGTCATTTTTATAAACATTCGACAAGTTAGCATTAACCCGTTGACTTTCAAAAGTCAGCGTTAGACTTTAATTGATTTTGACTTTATATATATATAAGTAATTAAATCTGACCCGCTCCAAACGACCCGTTATATCACATTTTCATGACTCGGACTCTAAAGAGATTTTATGCAAAACGACATTCCGAACAACTTTTTAGTTTTAGCCGAGACCCGAAACTCGACAGAAATTGACCAAAATGCCCCTGCAAGTTTCTGCAGGAACTAAGACATTTTTGATAAAAATCGCAGACTTTGACCTTGAGTTTTGACCCGTTATTACTCGATTTTAAATTTCGCAAGCCTCGCAGCAAAGTAAAACGTTATTCCGAGCAACTTTCGTGTTTCGCCGGAAGGTTGAAACGGACTCAAAAGTGCTCAAAACGAGCGTTTAAATTTCTGACAGCAACTAATATATTGCAATAGCTGTTGGAACAATTTTCAAGTTTTCAAATCTTGTTTTCGCTCTAGAATCTTCGTTATTAGGAGTTAGAAGCTCCATTTTATATCAAAACGATCATCTAAGAAAGCTCTATCATATTTCTCAATCAAAAATCAAATTTCACAAAATCTCGTACCTCGTTTTCCGAGTCAACTTTCTGCTCAGAATGTACATGTTACAAAACACGCCAAAATTCATTTTTGACCCAATTATTCATTCACGGCACATCTAAAATGGCCTATAATCAATATTTAACTCACTCAATCAATTGATAACAACATCTAACTAGACGGCGCAAGATCTCGCGGATTTCATCACATGCAACTAGTATAATCAAATCAAATAAGCGAAACAAACGAAGTAAATATAAAAGAGGAGGCTCACAAGGCTATATAAAGCAAGATCGGACACAAACAAAACTCGTCTCGTTCCTTTTCTTTTCTAGCCGAAACCCAACAACATTCAAACAACATTTTTCGTAACTTTTTAACAACCCAAAGCTTTCAAAAACACGCCATCTATTGTTGTTATACTCGGTTAACACCCGAAAATCTTCAAAACTAACCCGAATCAAAAGTAGAGAAATACTCAATGCATGTGTGATTTTATTACATGGAAACGTAGGCCTTAATGAGAGGATTAATATTTTGTATCTAGATCGTATTGCATGCCGGAAATAAAGCGGTGGTGATGATGTTTGTGGTGTGGTGGTCGGCCGAAAATAGATGGAGGAGAGGGAGAAAGAAACAATTTTTTGTAAAGTTACAAAAGTGAAGCATGTTACCTCTT
>BQNB010015598.1:0-11344 GCA_026074375.1 Tanacetum coccineum
TCATAAACATCATTTCCTAAGAGATTGGTAAGCCTATTATGAACAACAAGGAGCAGCATGTCTTCGATATCATTGATACAAAGTCATGGGAAGTCGCCTTCGTTGAATGTGTAAAGGTCATTATCAGCTCTTTATACTTTAATCTCTCTCAGATACCCATACCCATGTTTTCTCATTACCTCAACCCGAGTCACTGCCATAATACATTTGGTAGAGTACACATCATGAGTGGATTCCAAGCCTCGTGCATACCCATAGAAGGACTTATATTGATCTCTCCAGTGTGAAATACCCCAAAGTGCATGTTTATCATAGGAGACTTTAACAGGACTCCAAATGTTTGGAACCATGTCTTCAATACCTAGAAGGTCATATTGAGCAGCCTTTGTCTTCGTTATGGATGTCGTATAGGTCATGGTCGAAATTCCTCCTTGTAGATACTTGAGATCATTGTTGAAGAAGTAGTCAACCGATACCATTTGACGATTCCCATTTATGACTAAAGGTATGGGTTTGATACGATCAAATGGATAATCACCGCCTTCTGGGTTATCCCAATCAAGTTTCTCTGATAAGGCTTTGTAACATTCTTCAAAGTCATACTCCAACTCAGCATAATTGGAACGTGTGCCTTTGAGAAGTTTGAATGCTGGCCCTAACAGGGTTTCTTGAGTCAAATTTGTGATCTTTAGTCCATTCATGATGTATGCAGAGAATTATATAGGAGTGCTCATCAATTCATCAAAGGTCTTTAACTGTTTATTACCAGAAGATGCGAGTGTCATTAACCAGCTTTGAGTAGGTCCTTGTTATGGAGTCTTTCTGTCATTCCAATTAGGATCAGTGGGTTCTTGAGGTCGTTTAGGTTTGGTAAACCAATCACGTTTGGATGCGACCTTTCCCTTGGGTTCTCCATCATCATTACATGGGTTCTCCTCTTGATCTTGTGGCATATCCGAATCTGCAACCTCAAACTCTGGTTCCTTTTACTGAACAGACTTTCCAAAAGATTTTGATTGAGACTAGGCGCCTTTGGATGAGCCAGACTATGACTCTTTAGCTTTCGTACCTTTTGTTGGTTCTGCATCCTTGCTAGTCTTCCTCTTCTTCAACCCTTATCTTCAACGAATACACTTTACCGTAAGTGGAGAAGATAGTCTTGTCGAGATCATAAGATTTTATCAATCCTTCATAGCATTCTCTGTGTTCAGGAGCTACTAGATATGATTTACTTTTATCTATTTTGTCGATCAGAATCTTCTTTAACTCAAATTCTGTTAGTGTTGCAGCAGCCTCATATGAAGATTGTGTGAAGACTCCTTGGATAGAATAGCATCTTTAAGTGACTCTTGAACCATCTTTTAGATCACCAGGGGGCAAAGTTAGACACTTCCTTTGGCAGAATATGTGGCAGTTGATTCCTGACTTTCTCTATGATCCTTGCAGTGAGTGATGCTGAAAGTGTTAGCCTCAAAATATATTGAGTCGAACAATGGAAGTTCGTTCATTATATTAGGTCTCGGTCACTTAATTAATTATACGTTGTAATAGGCTAGAAGGGTAAACGGGCTCGTAAATGTAAGCTAATATTGTATGTGTATCGGGCTAAAGCCCAAGTCAATCCCGAGCCCGGCCCAAGTAAAAGCCCACACGACCCATGTAGTTGTGTAGGGTATATATACCATTTTCCACTATGGAAAATGGTGTTGATTCTTGTTAATTCTCATTTGTAATTTTGCAAGTAATCATCCATCTTTTTCTTCTCTCTAAATTTCTTCCACATTTCTTCTCATCTTATTTTTCTTGTTTCTATAATGAAGTGAAAGTGATATTGGGTTCCGACATTTGGTATCACTCGCCACGGGTGGGTCTAGTGTTCTTGTTGTTGTAAGCTTATTTGTGCTTATTGGTTCGGCTTATTTTTAAGCTTACCTTACACTCGAATTAATTTTACTTTGTCTATTTTTTTAATTTTCTATTACTTTGTCTCATTTGTGCACCGTCATTTACTTCTTCTCATAAAACGTTTTTTTTGTCTTTTCTTTTTCATTCGTTTGTGTCTTTATTATTCTTCTATTTTTTTTCTTTTGGTTTGTGTTTCTGTATTCAACTCATCTATATCATGTTGGGTAAGAAAGAGGACCATCGATCTAGTTAAATTTCAAAGAGGATCGAACGAGTACAAACTAGTGTGCACCGAACGAGTAGAAACACAAAACGAACCGGACGAGTAACATTTCAAAGTCCACCGAACGAGTGTTTTTTTATCTTGGACCGAACGAGCTTCATCTTTGTTAGGACCGATCGAGTGTTTTTTAGCTTGGACCGAACGAGCTTCATCTTTGTTAGGACCGATCGAGTGTTTTTTAGTTTGGACCGAACGAGTGCATTTTCATTTGGATCGAACGAGCAAACCCTTTGTCAACCGATCGAGTGTACTCTTTGAATGAACCGAACGAGTTCACCGATTTTAGACGATCTCTTTAAACCGAACTAGCAATAACCGATTCTAGAAGTATTCTTTAAGGACCGAACAACGACAATCGATCAGAGGAACGACTAGTAAATTCTGTGACAACCGAACATCGAACCGAAACAACAATCATCGAACTAGTAATACCCTTTTGGACCCTGAACGTGTCAACCAGCTAGTCGTTTTTTGCTGAATCGAGCTAGAGGACCGAACTAGCGTTCCTTTAGAACCGAACTATCCAATCGAACTAGAGGACCGAACTAGATATTTCCTTTAGAACCGAACAAGACAATCGAACTAGACAACCGAACCAGCAAACCGAACAAGCATGAACCGAACTAGGTGATTTGCATAAGGACCGATCTTGTCATTTTTGTTTTACGGTTTTTTCTTGATTTTGTAAAATCCCGCGAAAGATACGATTCTTTTCTCGGTTTAAATCCAAGATTTGTAAAATCCCGTGAACATCAATTGTACTCAACTCACAACAACAATCACTTTACTGCTTAAATCCTACCAATCCTCTCACTTCATAATTCTTCAATCAGTCAATCATGAACAACGCCAATTGCAACTTCCCACAACTGACAGTCAAATCACAACAACATAATGGCAAGCAGGTTCCAAGGGATCGTCCCCCCAATCTTGCAACCAGGACATATGCACAATGGCATCACGTTCTTACATCTTGATACAAGACCAAGATGGTGGATGCCCATGACGAAAGTGCATTCTCACAGGTCCTTATACTCCAACAATGGTCACTTTACACCACTGTTTCCAGGCACAGAGGATTCTCCGGAAGTATCCTGCAAAAACTCAGTCGATGACAGTTTCTGAATAATGACTCCATGAGACAAAGCTTCATTATGAATCTGAAAAACGAAGCGATCATTGATATGACGGCATTTGGAGATAAATCTACTCAACTTGATGCTTGTCAGACAGCTCAAGAAAGTAGGAAGCCCACGAGAGTACAACAAGTGAATCACTCAATATTCAAGATGCAGACAAACTATTTTGGAGTTGGTCAATTCACCTCTCACGATGGAGAAACAATTGAGTCTTACTACACAAGATTCTACAAGATGATGAATGAAATGATCAGAAACAATTTGACAGTTGCTACGATGCAAGTCAATGTTCAATTTCTTCAACAACTTCAACTAGAATGGTCAAGATTTGTCACGATTGTGAAACAACAACAACAAGTTGGATGAAGTTCATACCCAATAAGGCTCTTTGACAGTCTGAAACAAGACCAAAGGAAGTTAATGGAACTCCGTGCTGAAAGAAAGGCCATGAATGCTAACCCATTAGCATTGTTGCTACTGCTCAAACAATGCAAATCCTTATTATCAAAACACCAAAACATCACAAATCCAATGCACCAACATCCAAAGCTTCACTTCCAACCAATCTCATAAGCAGCTAACAAGAGCAAAGGCAAAGAGATAGCCAAACCAATCATCAGAACCTCCATCTGAGTCATTCTTATGAAGAAGAAATGGCTCCAGAACAAGCTCAGAAGGATAAAGACATGCAGAAAAATTTGGCTCTCATTGCAAAGTACTTCAAGAAACTCTACAAACCTACCAACAACAACCTCAGAACTTCCTCAAACACCAGAAACAGGAATGTGGATACTACCCAAGTACAAGAAATGACAATCAAATGGACAGTTTGGGAATCAGAGGCAAGTAGAATGTTGTTGGGGCTAGGGAAAACTGTAGGTGGTCAAGTATTGCCAACAGTCTGGGATACAGTGATTAAAACTGCAAGGACTTTGGTCATTATGCTAGGACTCAAAGCCAAAACGGTTAAAAGACTCCAGTAAATCACAAGGAAAAGATGTTGCTGTGTAAACAAGCTGAGAAAGGTGTTCAACTTCAAGCAGAGCAATCTGACTGGCTAGCAGACACGGATGAAGAGATTGATGAACAAGAGTTGGAAGCACATTACAGTTACATGGCAAAGATTCAGGAGGTTCCTAATGCAGACTCAGGCACAGACACTGAGCCATTGGAACAGATTGTACAACTCATCCTATTCATTGTTGACTCTGGATGCACCAAGCATATGACGGGCAATGTATCACTGCTGTGCAATTTTGTTGAGAAATACTTGGGTACTGTTCGTTTTGGCAATGATCAATTTGCTCCTATTCTTGGTTATGGAGATTTGGTTCAAGGAAACATCACGATCAAAAGAGTTTACTACGTCGAAGGTCTCAATCACAATCTTTTCTCAGTTGGTCAATTCTGTGATGCGGATTTGGAGGTTGCATTTCGGAAATCTACGTGTTTTGTTAGAGATCTTCAGGGAAACGACTTACTATCCGGTAATCGTGGATCTGATCTCTATACAATATCCCTTCAAGAAACAACCTCATCAACTCCAATCTGTCTCCTGGCTAAAGCCTCACCAACTCAAGCATGGTTATGGCATCGAAGACTTTCTCATCTCAACTTCGACTATACATCAACTCTTTCAAAGAAAATATTGTGATTTGGTTACCAAAACTGAAGTATGTCAAGGATCAACTATGTTCTTCTTGTGAAGTGAGTAAAGCAAAACGAAGCTCCCATTCAATCAAAGACTGTTCCAAGTTCAAAAGGTCGGTTGAATTTGCATCACATGGACTTATTGTGTCCAATGCCGGTTGCTACATCAATGGGAAGAAATTTTATTCCTGGTAATTTGTCGTGACGACTCAAGATATACTTGGACACTATTTTTAAACGTTCCACAGGACATGAAACACCATAAGTTTTAAAAAGACATTTCTCACGATGCGATCCACCGAAATCTTCAACCCCAGTAATTTTTATGTTCGCGCTGACAGCAGGCACTGAGTTCTTAAACTAGACACTTAATGCATTCTTTAAAGAAGAAGGAAGTGAGCACAAACTGCTACTCCTACTCGAACACACTTAACAGAACGGCGTTTGTCGAATAGACGAAACCGCACTCTCCCGTTTTGAGCTTGCTCGAACGATCTTTCGAGCTTCCTAAACTTCCTTTTATTCTTTTGGAGCTGAAGCAATCTGCAACCGCATGCTATACTCAAAACAGATCAATCATCATCCCAACTCATAAAAGACGGCAATACCACATCATTAATGACAGATAAACCCTCAAGCAAACACCTTCACATCTTTGGTTTACATGGTTTACCTAACCAGCGGACGGGAAACCTAGATAAAATGAAAGAAAAAAGGGGATACGTGCATTTTTGGTTGGATACTCCACAGTCAAAAGGATATCGTTCACAACAAAAGTATAAGTTGATAGTTGAATCCATTCCATCTCAGATGTGATAAAATCAAAGAGATGCCAGAGATTAACGTCCCTGTTGCTAAGGACACTCAGAGCCTACGTTCCCCCAAACACAAAATGCATCAGATTAAACAACCTTGACCCCGCAAACCAGAACTACAAAAATGGTATCACCTTCAGCAGATACAACAGTTCCATCAAAACAGGAGTTGATCTTCTTTTGGTCCTTTGGACGATGAATTTTTCAGGATGGTAACTTCTCGTGTCAACAAATATCTTGCTTCCCCACTGATAATTCTGTGCCCAAGACAACACACACTTCAACAAATATTCAAAACCTACACCATCAGAACCATCAACACCTACAAATCTCATACTAAGGAAAACAAACGTTGATCAAGCAGAATTAACCAATCCTTTAATGTACACACTCGGTACAAGAAGGTGCTGAGCTCTTCCTCACGCAATTGTGGTAATTCAAATGTGCATGCACCTTCAATCACCTCAAAATTTTGATACCGATGGACAAAAGATCACCCATTAACTCAAGTTCGTGGAAATCCATCCAAGCCAGTACAAACAAGACAACAACTTGCAACCGATCCTGAAATGTGTATGTTCGCACTCACCGTGAGTATTGTTGAACCGAAAAACATTAAGGAGGCAATGGCTGATTCAGCATGGATAGAAGCAATGCAGGATGAACTTCATCAGTTTGACAGACTACAAGTCTGGGAACTCGTTGACAAACCTTTGACAAGAAACGTAATCAAGCTAAAGTGGTATGGAAAAACTAAAAGGATGAAGACCAAACTGAAATTCGAAACAAGCACGAAACACTTGTAGCAAAGGTTAGCGCAGGAAGAGGGTATTGGATTTCGATGAATCACTTGCTCCAGTTGCTAATTGCTCGCCTTGAGCCTGTCAGGATCTTTGTCGCATATGTGCCCACAAGTCTTTTGCAATTTACCAAGATGAGACGTTCAAACAGCTATAGCCTCTTCGCGAACACACCTATCTCTACAAGTCAATATCTATACAGTCTGTACACTTGAGACGATAGCTTCAACACCAGGATCAGACTCCTCACTCAACAGACAACTCAGGAAAATAATACACGCGCCGATCACGCAGGCACTACTCACACATTTTCTTCAGTCAAAACAGAACCTTGTGTCTCGCGGGCCCAGCTCACAACTACGACACACTCACTCTACACTATGTGCGAGCTACTACAGAGAATGCAAAATCGAACTCCTAGCAACATCCGCACACACTCTACTACATCTGCTGAGAGTTTACGACTACACAACAAGACCATCTAGATCCTGGGAACTCCGACTAGCCACAAAGAGATATCTCTCGACTCCAGCCCGTCAGTATCTTACTCTCTGTCTCTCAAACAGATATACGGGGATCCAGCCGTACGTTGCCGCACTGCGCGGGAGCATCTCCGACGTAACTCTCTCTAGCCTCACCTTGAGAGGAGAGAATATGAGGCTAGGCCACTAGACACACAAATATTGAGCCACTAATAACCCTGAGATGCGAAAAACACGCATCTTGCGAGACCTCCAGATAGTATAGGCGCACTCATGTTGCAGCCGGCAATGTGGGAAAAGGAAATTCTTTGTAGGACTCAGATCCACCAATCCCCACAGGTAGTTTATCAATCAGCATAATACGTTATGATGCCCTGAATAAAAATGGTAGGGAAAAAGGACAAAGCTGGGTACAACCAATGACTACGAAACCTAAAATTTGATGCAGACTGAGTGGGGGAACCCGTAGACCAAACTGAGATAGAGCAAAATCGGGTCACTCATGTATCGACATCTATAGACCAAACATAGTGCAGAGCTGTTTGTAATGTGCAATATACAAGCAAGACCGACTAAAAAATCACCTCAAAGAGGTTAAAACATCTTTCGATACTTAAGAGTACCAGTCACCATGGGACTATTGGTATCCGAAGGGTTCTGCTTTGTTCTAACAGCTTATTCAGATGCCGCTCATAGCCGGTACCTTGATACTCGCAAAATCACTTCTGGAGGAAGACTTGTTCCATAGGTGATAAGTTAGTCAGCTGGATGTCAAAGAAGCAGGACTGTACTGCAATGTCATCAGCAGAGGCTGAATACGTGGCGTTATCTGCAAGTTGTGCTCAAGTTATGTGGATGCGGACACAACTTCAAGATTATGGCTTCAACTACAACAAAATACCGTTGTATTGCGATTCTCAGTCAGCATAGCAACTCATGCACCCCGTGCAGCACTCCCTACCCAGCACATTCTATACTTCGTATCATTTCATCAAAGAACAGGTTGAAAACGATATAATTGAATTGTACTTTGTCAGAACTGAATACCAACTGGCTGACATGTTTACTAAAGCCCTTTCCGAAGAAAGGTTTCAGTATCTTGTCAGGCGAATTGTAAAAGATTTTGACTCCACAAACTGAAGTTCTGCAAAAAATCTCTTGATACTTCATCAAACACAACATGGAACAAATTTTCAAAAGAAAAATAACAAAAATATAAAATTTCAAAAAGAAAAATACAAAAATATAAAATTTCAAAAGAAAATACAAATCAAAAAAAAATCATGAAAGTTTTCAAAAAATATTCTTCTCAGACCATGTCCTCTGGAAATCGATTACATTTACGTCCCTAAAATGTTGAGTAATAATCGACCAAACGGGCATGTAAATGAAGTTCGAAACAGGAGTTTTCCAAATGCTATTCAAAACAGGTCCATTTCTAAGTTTCTTTATTGCTTATGTGCAAATATCAGTACGTAACCCGGACTTCAAAATAAGGAAAGTTTATCTATTAAGAGAACGTAACCTACCAAACGAAAATTCAACGGTTTTCTCCGTCTTGAGCAGTTCTTACAAGACTTCAAAGTTTCAACTCAAGAAAAAGGAAAGTGACGAGCATAAGTGCGCTTACCCTTAGAGTGGAAGAAAGTCTTCTAACAGATGTTTTCAAAATGTTGAACATAATTTTCTTCAGAATTTTCTCACTGACGCTGCAGATCTTTCAAAATTGTGTGTTCAACACTCCACTTTCAAGGAGGGAATTTTTCGAAAAACAAAATTTTTAATGAGTTTGGATACATCTTCTCACGACCATTTCTTATGTAATCAAACCATATCCCCAAAAAGTCTCTTAATAACAACCCTGAAGGATTTGAAGACCAGGATAATCCTACGCACGTTTATCGTCTGAAGAAGGCTCTTTATGGGCTAAAGCAGGCACCAAGGGCGTGGTATGACACACTATCAAAGTTCCTTTTGGCCAACAATTTCTTCAAGGGTGCCGTGGATCCAACGTTATTCACACGCAAATCAGGCAAACATATTCTACTTGTTCAAATATACGTAGATGACATCATTTTTGCCTCAACAGATCATAATGCGTGTCACATATTTTCCAAAGAAATGAGCTCCAAATTTCAGATGTCAATGATGGGACAAATGTCGTTTTTCTTAGGACTACAAGTTTCTCAAAGTCCCAGAGGCATCTTTATTAACCAAGCAAAATATGCTCTCGAAACCTTAAAGAAATATGGAATGGATCTCTCTGACCCTGTCGATACACCAATGGTGGATCGATTGAAACTGGACGAGGATCTCATGGGGATTCCAGTTGACCAAACTCGATTTAGAGGAATGGTTGGCTCCCTAATGTACCTTACAGCCAGTAGACCAGACCTTGTATTCGCTGTGTGCATGTGTGCTAGATATCAGGCTAAGCCTACCAAAAAGCACCTTGAAGCAATCAAACGTATCTTTCGGTACCTAAAAGGAACCATTAACATGGGTCTTTGGTATCCGAAGGACAATGCTATGTCACTAACAGCTTATGCAGATGCGGATCATGCGGGATGTCAGGATTCGAGAAGAAGTACGTCGGGAAGTGCTCAGTTTCTTGGAGATAGATTGGTTAGCTGGTCATCAAAGAAGCAAAGAAGCACGGCCATCTCAACAACAGAGGCGGAATACATTGCAATGTCTGGATGCTGTGCTCAAATCCTTTGGATGAGATCTCAGCTAAAAGACTACGGCTTTCTGTTCAATAAGATTCCTCTGTACTGTGATAACAAAAGTGCCATTGCTTTAAGCTGCAACAATGTCCAGCACTCACGATCTAAGCACATCGACATACGACACCATTTCATTCGAGAGCAAGTGGAAAATGGAGTGGTTGAACTCTACTTCGTGGAAACAAACTATCAACTGGCAGATATCCTCACAAAAGCTTTACCAAGAGAGCGTTTCGAATTTCTACTCCCACGACTTGGGATGAAGAGTTTAACCCCTGAAACCCTCAAACGCCTTCAAGAAGGAGAGGATGAGTAAATGAAGTGTCCTCTTGTATCCTTTGTACATAAGTACATAAAAAATAGACTTGGTAAATATTTTAAGTCATTTGGAATTACAAAATGGTTTGCAATTACTTCAAATTGCAACCCGGTTCTCATTTGAAGGAAAGATTGTCGTCTGAAAGACAACTGTTCCTAACAACAGGTAATTAATTTTACTCGGGCATGGATTACTTTATATCCATGCAATTTGGGATTAATGTACGTTTCAGTGCATTTTTCTTAATTCGGAAGAGAAGTCTTCCTGTTTGATAACCAAATAATTTTTCTTAATTGATTCTTCAAAATTATTTGTGTTAACCACGGTGGTAAAAGTGTTGTTTGAAAATCAATCCGGACAATTTGACACTCAATCAATGACTACAGCTCTTTCAATAGAAAACGGGTCATCGATTGAGGGGGAGAGTGTTGTTCAAATTTAATGTTTGAGTACCGATTGGAAAGTGTAACCGGGTCTTGGAGAGACAAAAGAAGCTAAGGAACCAAATCTTCAGAGCTCTCACTGCATCAGCTGATGTTCCCTCTAGCGTAACAGAGACAACTGATACAACATCAACACTTTCACTACCACCACCTCTACTACAAAAACCTACAGGTCATCGAGATATTTGGGAGAAAGTTAAAGATTCTCGAATGCATCATTAGTGGAAGACTCAGAGATATTGGCTACCAACTAATCAAGAGATGTGAATGATTAAGATCAATATCATCGGTAATGCAACATACATCTTGTACATTCTAAGTTGTATGGAATTTGATGTTATATGTCAGAGTATGAATCTGTTAGCCTCAAAATATTGAGTCGAACAATGGAAGTTCGTTCATTATATTAGGTCTCGGTCACTTAATTAATTATACGTTGTAATAGGCTAGAAGGGTAAACGGGCTCGTAAATGTAAGCTAATATTGTATGTGTATCGGGCTAAAGCCCAAGTCAATCCCGAGCCCGGCCCAAGTAAAAGCCCACACGACCCATGTAGTTGTGTAGGGTATATATACCATTTTCCTCTATGGAAAATGGTGTTGATTCTTGTTAATTCTCATTTGTAATTTTGCAAGTAATCATCCATCTTTTTCTTCTCTCTAAATTTCTTCCACATTTCTTCTCATCTTATTTTTCTTATTTCTATAATGAAGTGAAAGTGATTTTTGGGTTCCGACATTTGGTATCAGAGCCTCGGGTGGGTTTAGTGTTTGTTTTTTTG
>BQNB010015598.1:14709-30636 GCA_026074375.1 Tanacetum coccineum
ATTGCCAACCCTCAAACTGTTATCACACCACAAGGACCACTATTGCAACAAACCTATACAAGATGAGGGACTAAATTTGCCAACAACCCAAACTCACCTCTGCACCTGCTATAACCTCTTTTCCCGCCATAAACCAACATCCACTGTTTACGCTTCCCTGTCTCCTCCTCCTCGTTTACTGTTCACTCACAGCCAAAAACTCATTAAAACCCTTCCCCACCCTCACATGGCTTATGTCCACCTTGGCAATCTCTAATACCCTCATTGGTTGAAGGAAAACAACAAAGAAATGAATGGTGAAGATCGTTTTGCTTGGTGATAACACAAAATAAAGGGCCATGATGATTTTTGATTTCTACTCACACAACAAACACACCCTAGCTTCTGTCTCAGCAAAGAAACACAAGGGGAAGAAAACAAAGATTGAAGAGAGGGCAAGCACTTAGTCATTTTTATATAAATAGGAGCTCGTTGTAGTCATTTGGCAAGTAGTTTTTTTATCTAGTTTTAGTTTTAAGTCATTTTTAATTATTGTCTTTTAAATCTTGTAATGTTTTTAAGTTAATGAAAATTTGAAGTTAGTTTTAATCAATCTAAGTTTACTTGTGTTCAAAGGTTTTTCAAAAGATCTTTTAAGCTCTCACTTAAGCATTTTATTAAACTGTTTTAAGAAAACTCTAAAGAAACTTAAGATTTTTTTTTTATAAAAACCAAACCAAAAATCTCCCTCAAATCACCTTAGCTTTTATGGAAGATAAGCAAACTATGGAAGTGCTTATAGACCTACTAGCTTTTCTTTTTGACAAGCTAGAGCTTGTAGATTGCTTAATTTACCCTGTTTGTGCAAGGGTCTTGTAAGTTTTCCATTTTCCATTTCTGGCTTATTTTCACTGTTCATTAGCTTATTTGTGCTTACTTCTTGCTTTTCTTTCTTATTTGTGATCTTTCATGCTTATTCATGCTCATTTGTTATTTTGAAGTCCTTTGTTTAAATTTTGTGTCAAAACTGCCTAGTTATAAGCTTTTATAGCTTATTGCTTATTTACCCATTTAAGTGCTTATTTGCTATTTTTCTTTGCTTATTATTGCTTAACTTTCCATGTTAGCTATCTGTCTTTAAATAGTTGTACTCAAATCAGCTTAGTTTAGTTTGAAATTCAATGTTAGCAAACTAAAGGGGTGTTTGGGACAGTAGGGCAAACGGGTCATTTTGGTGTATAAACCTATTGGGTCACTTTGTTTTTCTTTAACAAGCATTTTTAAGTCAATTTCAATCTGTTTCACAAGAATTTTAAGTTTAAAAGTGGATTTTAAGTCTTTTCTATAAGCCCTTTGAAATTGTTGGACCAAAACAGCTCATAGAGCTTATTGGCTTAAGGCTTTTAAATCCACCTTTGGTGTGTAGTTAGTTTTCTTTCAAGTTGTTTAATGCACTAGTGTGAAAGTTTTTAAGTCTCTTTTTGTTTTTATAAATCTGTCAACCTTTTTCTTAAGTATCTTTTAGTGTAAAAACTGTTTTTTTAAAACCAATTATCAGATCCTTAATATTGTTTTTAGCTTTTTAAAATTTGAGCACTAGCTCATTAGGATCTTGTCTAAATCTGTTTCAACTTTATTTTCAATTCCAAGCTTATTTATTAGCTTTTTTTTAGGTTGCTTATTACCAGTTTGCATTTTAAAAAAATCTAAAAGTTGCATACTCACTGTCTTAGCTAATTTCCATTAGCTTTTTCTTGGCTTAACCTTGTTTCAAACTCTATTCTTTTTGCTTATTTTAGTAGCCACTTGAACCAGCTTTAAGCTTATATAGCTCATTAAGCCATAAGGTTCCATCCTTGGGCTTAAAAATAAGCCCAAAGTTGTCCCCTTGGCTGTTTTGTCTATTGTTTTTACCATTATTGCTTATTTGATTTTTGTGCTTATCTAAGTGCTTTTCTCAGCTTATTTTTGATTGTCTTAGCTTGTTAGGTTTAGCACATAACCTGTTTTTGCTTATTTGAGTTCTGCACTTGCTTAGTCATTAAAAAGGCCCAACAGTTAGCTTAATTTTAGACCTTGTGCTTATTGGCCTTTTCTGCCTGTCCTAGCTTATTGTCCTTGCTTATCTTTGTTTGCATTTGCTTATTAGGTTTAGTGTCCCACCTGTTTGTGCTTATTTTTATTTTCCATTAGCTTATTTGAGCTTAAACTGCCTAACAGTTAAGCACTCTTTTAGTCTTAGTGTAAATTAGCAAACTGCCACCTTTTTTAGCTTATTTCATGCTTATTTGTTAGTTATAAATTTTTTTTTGTTTTTTTTAAAGTTGCTTATTTCCAGCTCGTCTAAAAAGTTGTAAAAAAAAGATTAAAAACAAAAACGTTGGGATTAGGGGAAGCCCCAAGTGAGCAAGGCTCGAACTTGGGACCTCAACCCCAATCAACCAACGTTTATAACACACTCACTACCGGTATGCTACAATAGCTCACCCGGTAGTGATTTGCACAATTTATTATATAAGGGCTATTTAGCCCAATAAGCCCATTTGCTGCTTCAGCTTATTTCGGCTTATTTATAAGCCCACTTTTCTAGCTTTTATTTTTCCTGAATCTAGTACACTTTAAACTACTTTTCTGTATTTTTTGGGATTTTTCCCATTTTGTTTACTATTTTTTATCATTTATTTTCTTTAAAACTATTTTTTAATTATAAAAAATTAAATAAAAATCAAAAAAATATAATTCTTTTTTAGAAAATTTTCTTTTAACGTATTGCACCTAGAAAAAATAGATTTGCTCTCGTAGGGTTGTTTTTGCAAAATTTCACTTTTTAAAGAACGGGATTCGTTCCCGTTCACGTTTTTTGTGTTTTAAAGCTCAAATCAACTCTGTTTTCGTTCTAGTTTTCTTTAATCTTACTTTTTAGTCAATTAGAGTCTATTAAAAGTAAAAAAATCATTTTAGGTTAATTTTTGAAAATTTAAGGTTTTTAGTCTATATTTTTAGATTCTCGTTATCATTTTTAGCTTAATTTTGTGTGTCTTTTTCGTTTTTAGAGTATATTGAATTAAATTCTCTGTAGATTTAGAAACCCAATTCAAATCTCTTCCATTCAATCATCAAATGTCAATCCAACTCTCGACTTTCCAATTCACTCCTCGTTGGGGATAAACGACCCGGGAATATTCTATACTACTTCCGGTTTCATTGATTTTGTGGATTTTGATCCTTTTTATATATTTATATTTATATATATATAAAGGGTTAATTAATCAATAACCAATTTTTGGCGCCGTTGCCGGGGAGGAGTGTAAGCGTTTGTTGTTTCGTTGTGTTTGGATTATTTGTGCTTGAAGACCCTTCCTTGTGAAGTTCTCATCCCCGTTTGTGAATATTTACTTTTTATTATTTAAAAAAAACCAAAAAGATAAAAATATTGTCAATTAAAAGAAATAAAAATCACAAGTTGGTAAAAGAACACCAACATATAATACTTTCAACTGAAGTATTATCCATCAATAAGTTCCCGAACCAAAAAATCAAAAACTTACCTTTTGTGTCACTTGCGAGGTACGGTTCACCTGTGAAAGATAAACAAACTCAAAGAGGGGTATAAGGCGGGTTGTTCCTAGGAACTACGACCCTAAAGGAAAAAGGTTTTTAATAGTTTTGCGCTTTCCTATTCCTCCGAAATATCTTTGTACGTTTGTGGCAGAGAATCTTTTGATTTATTCAGTGACATGTCGTAATTGTGATCTTTGAGCTTTCTTGAGATCATCGCGAAACTAATCTTAACATCAACTTGTAATATATATCGCCAATTTGTGCACTTGTTAAGAAATTAATGATATCAGAGTTTCGGAAGCTTGTTGACCAAAACCTTATGAGATCTTTCTTAACTTCATAAACAATTTAGTTCGTGTCTTAGCATTTGGTGAATGACCTTGACATCTTCTTTACATGGAAACACCATTTTCCATCTCCATCTTTAAATGAATTTGCAATGAAATCAGTGTAGCAATAAAAGAGAAAATTGATGTTAAAAACCTCAGTTCTTAGTGTAAGATATGAAAATATTTTTTGGGGTAACAACTTTGAGAGTTTTGATTGTTTGTTCCAAATGATCAATAACCGTCAATTATTCATTTCCAGAACAAGAGTAAGATTCACTAAATTGCACCAACGTTTCTATTACTAAATGGTTTGCAATTACTTCAGATTGCAACCCGTGTCGCTGTCGGGGCATGGATTACTTAAAATCCATACATTATGAGTGTGCGCATAACTTTTACATCTCAATCAACGACTGCAGCTCTTTCAATAGAAAACGAGTCGTTGTTTGAGGGGGAGAGTGAATTTGAGAAGTTGAAAATTTACCTCATCACACTGGTTTCTATTAGAAGTGATTAGGAGGATCTTCCATGGCTGTTTAGGAGTGTTAAAAATTTGGTCAGTAAATGAACCACCGAAGTTAAAATCTGTTAAGATAATGTTTTTGTATTCTAATAGGTTAATGTTTGAAGGGAGTTAATTAATTTTAACTCAAAGGGCCAAAAAATGTCTATGGTTATAATGCTTAGGGACTTTAATGCAATTTGCTACATGTCTCCTAGTTTTTTTTATCAATACGGACTAAATATGCCAAGACTCAAACTTTGGACGACCTTAGGAATGCTTAAACATGAAAATAAAAGAAGATAGAAACCACAGGGACTGAATTTGCCAATTTCAAAAGTTATAATATAAAAGGAGGCGGCGGGTTGAAAATGGTCAAACTTAAACACACACACACTCTCGTACGCAACTCGCCGCCAAGAATTTTTTTTATCTTTGATTTCCAGTGATTTTCTTGCAAAGGTAATCATCAAATCTTGTTCTATGCATGTTAATGTATCTATAGATTAAAGGAATCGAATTTAAACACATTAACATGAGCAGAATAGTTAGATTTCAAATTTAGGGTTCGAAAATTAAAAGTTGTTTGAAATCTGAAATTGATTGAGGGGAAAGGTGCGGAATAGGAATGTGATCACTATGATATATTGGTTTATCCATTTGGCAAACATCTGTGTGCTCTATGCTTAATCTTGGCCTCATTTTTGATCAAAATGTCTTCAATGTTTATTTGAGATCATTAACTAATTGAATGCGTTATATAAGTTGTTCTTGGCGGCGGCTTGACTTTTAAAAAAGTCATAGGTTGTTTGTTTGTTGATAAGAAAGGCGTTAGTGTGTATCTAATGCATAGGATAGCTTAGGATTGCGTTAGGATGTGTTAAGGATTGCCAAAGTGAATGAAATCTGATTTTTGTTTAAGTGATTCTAAACGGCGGGTTGCCTGTTTTGCTAGGTGGCGGTTTGTTTATTTTTTATTATTTTAATGTTTTCAGGGAAACCGCCTCTCAACGGCGGTTTGGTTGAATTTATTATATTTAATAAAATATTCAACCCGCTGTTTCGCTTTTTAATTTAACTGCGGCGGGTTGCTTCACGGCGGGTGGTTACACGACGGGTGGCTTTATACTTTTTAATATTTTATTTGTACAGGTAAACCGCTGCCTCGCGGCGGTTTGGTGAATTATTTTAATAATATTAAAATACGCCAACCGCCATTTCAAAATTTTCAAATATGGCGGCGGTTTGGTCAATATTATTTTAATAATCATGGCGGGTTGGTGCCTTTCCTCGCGGCGGTTTGCTCAATCCTCCTCACGGCGGGTTGGCATTCTGCTTCACGGCGGTTTGGGCTAATTTTCATTAATTTGGCCCATTAAGCCCGATAATCTTTAAAGGCCCTCTCCAATGACCCAATTACATATCTATTACCTTTCTGGGTTTAGATAACATGTAATAGTATCTGTTGACCAATCCTGTAACTCGTGGCCTAAATTGTTGCATTTTCATCAAAACTGTGATGAATCTACCTTAATCAGTCGAGGCATGTCATGTCAATGTCAACCTTCCTCTCTAACATCGTTTCTCTGCCATGCTTGTTTCCTTTGTTAATTACTCTTATGCAGAATACGATGGCAGAGCAAAATGTTCCCGCTCAAGCACCAACAAGAACAGATGAGCAGATTGTACCTCGCTCTCAATGGTTACAAATCGGGAAAAGCAATCTTCTTTTCGATGCTCAAAAGATACAGAAGAACCCCATCTTTCAGATATCTGTGGACATCTTGCGTAACACCAACTTCTTCAGAGCGTTCTCTGCCTCTGCTAGTGTTCCTGCCGTCTACATTCAGCAGTTCTGGAACTCTATGAAGTATGACGAGAAGACTGGGGTTTATTGCTGTCAAGTTGATGAACAATGGTTCAATCTAAGTGCTGATCTTCTTAGAAAGGCCTTAGATATAACTCCTGTCGACCCAGCTCACCCATTTGAGTTACCTCCGACTGGTGACACGGTGATTGATTTTGTAAATCAGCTGGGGTACCCTGAACCTGTAGAATTTGTCTCCAATATACGTGTGAATTATGTATATCAGCCATGGAGAGCAATTCTAACACTGATTAACCAGTGCTTAACCGGAAAGACATCTGGTGGTGACAAACCAAGACACCCAGTGCTACAAATGTTGTGGGGCATTGTCACTCAAACTAATGTTGATCATGCAGAACTGTTATGGGAAGAGTTTACTCAAGGGATTCAGACATTCTTCTCACACAAGGCAAGTCATAAAGCCAGTCTGAAAGACCCTAAGAAGAAAGCAGTTCCTCTCCTCATTCCTTACGGGCGGTTTACTAAGATGATAATCTACTATTTGGGGAGCACCAGTGATGTACATAAAAGACCTGAGTCTCCTTGTCATCTTCCAGGAGATGACTTTCTGCTAGGTAATCTCAAGTTTATCTCGAAAGGTGAAACAGATGAAGTGTTTGGAATGGCGATTCCCAAACAATTGATTACTCAAGCCATTCAACAATCTTCGTACTATCCAAAGTATCTGGAAATGGTTGCTAAGAATACGAAGAAAACACCACAGGATAGTGCAAGCAAGCAACCTGAACCTGCAACAAAGCGTGCTCCACCCAAGAAGCCCACAACTACTACTCCTGTCAAACCAACCAAGCCACCTTCATCCAAACAACCTAAGTCTCCGACAAAGAAACCTTCTAAGCGTAAGCTTCCACAGAAAGTTAGAAAAGGAAAGCCTTCTTTCCAACTTGTTGATGAAGATGATGAAGCTCAACAAGAATCTGTTCCTCAAGGAGAAAGTGATGATCCTGCTCTCGAACTGGCCAAGAAGATGAGTTTGGATGCGCATCAAGAAAAGGGAGAAGGTGAAGGTGCTGATGCTGACATAGAACGAGCAATTAAGCTTAGCTTGGATCCTTCCTTTCTGCCACAAGGTCTCCACAGACGCCATGCACCTGTTGGAGGAGTCTCCGCGATCAGGATCCAATATCTGAAACAACTCCTAAACTACCTGAAGTAGTAGGCAAGGGTTAAGTATTGTAACCGAAGAACAATACTCATTCCCGTGATCGAATAGGCTGTCAAAAAGAGAGAAAAGGACTACATGAACATTTAGTATCCTTGTTAGGCGTGATCAAGCACACCTCATGATTTGACAACTGGACCTCTTCTTCAACCTGAAGAAGATACTATCAAAGAAAGGTGGTCCATGAATCTTCATCAACAACTGATTCAGAATGAACAGAAAGTGGGCACATGTTAAGAAGCCGCTGCTCCTAAAGGTACAAAGACAAGGTGAAATGTATGCTCATGCTTCGTCCACAGTGACATCAGAGTTAGGGATATCTGTTTGTACAATAAGACCACAGGCCTGGATCAACCCTGGAAAAGCACATGAAGCTCTGGGATGGGTAGATACTATAAGACCAGACCCTAGAGCCGCATGCAAGAAGAACCAACATGGATCAGTACCTGGAATAAGTACATGTGTCTCTTGCTGACCAAACCCTAAGCACATGTATGAAGAATTCCTCGCTACAATAAAAAAAAAACTACCCAAAGTTCATAAAAACACTGAAACTCATAACGGATCGAACGTAGGTCATCAAAGATTAAATCATAAAGCCATTCCTGGTTCTATGCATCCATGAAAAAATCAAAAGACAAAAACTGATAACTTTGGGGATCAATTTCTTTATGACAAACCAACCGAAGATGAACAGGAGAAATCTAAAGTTGTAGATGAGTCTGATTCCACCATACCTGATCCAAGTCATCAAATCATCACGTCACATCCTCTAGTGATCGCTCCCGTCATTGATTTCTCATCTCCTAAACCGTCTTCATAGGTTACAACTCCACCAATCACCACGGAAGCTACATCTATCACCACAACTCTCCCAGAGATCACTCCATTCATCGCCCTTCAGCTAAGAGTGGAAAAATTAGAGCAAGATATGTCTGAAGTAAAGAAGACTGATCACTCTGCTGCTGCTTTGGCTTCTATTAAATCCCAAGTTCCTACAGTTGTTGATAAGTATCTAGGAACAAAACTTGATGATGCTCTCCTTAGGATTCTTGAACGACACACTGCAGATTTAATTGAGAAATACTTTGTGCTGCCTGGCCCAGAGTCTATCAAGAATCAAGAATCTAAAAAGAGTCCGAAAGAGATTATCAAAATCAAAAGGGAACAAGGTGAGAAGAAACAAGAGTCAACGTATACCATCAGGTCAACTGATAAAGTTGCACTTGAAGAATTGATCATAAATGAGCTCTCTTCAAACACATGCCAAAAGAACGAGGACTTCAAACATAAATCAGTTGCCAACTACCATCTATACATGCTCTTATGAAGCGGGAAATGCAGATGAAGATGCCATGGATAAGGAGGTTAAAGACAGGGTTAAAGACCACAAAAGAAAGCATGATAGTGATGATGATGAAGACGATGATGATGATGATGAAGGCCCTTCAGCTGGATCAAACCAGGGTAAGTCAACAAAAAGGAGAAGACACGATTCAGGTGCTTCTGGGTCAGCTCAACCTCCTCCTAAAGATGATGAGCAAAGTTCAAAGAAACCAACGATTCTGGATGCTCTACTGCCGTACCAATCAACAACAACTCTTACCTCAACTGGCTGGCAAATCACTGACACAAGAGATGTTGTTATTGACTCTTCGATGCACAGATCTGAACCCGAATCTGGACATTCTGAACATTCCTCTGATGACGTTTCAAAACAAGATGAAGGGCATGTCTCAATATTCTGGAGGACACTGATAACGCTCATATTCCCAAGGTAACGCTGCAACATGATTTTAAAAAACCGATTCCGAAGATGAAAGACCAGCTACGCCTGAACCAGAATGGACCATTCCCCCGAATGATTTCCCTGAACCAGAGAATAACTGGGCAAATGCATACGCCACAACGTATCAAGTTCCCACGAAGAACAAGCTTCAAAGGAAGACGTATGATATAGGTTCCTTCATCCAATGGTTTTTTTTTCTAGCAGACGAACATGAAGTAAGAAGCTTCGCAATGCTGAATTTGTAAGTCTAGCTTTCAACCTTGTTAAAGCCTTTCACAAGAACAACGTCTTTCTTCAATTTCAGATGGATGAATGCCATAAGCTGCTGACGAATAACGTTGATTTGGTTAATCCTGAGGGTTATCAAATTCTGCGTAATATAGATGAACCGCTGCCCTTAGGAGGACCACCAGGCCAGGTAACTATTCAACCACAATTCTTCTTCAATAAGGATCTGGAATACCTTCTGACAGGTGACAAAGAACAAAAAACTCCTGCCTACCCATAACCAAGCTCAAAGCCGCTCTTAACACCTTGACTTTGGACTAGAAGAAATTATTCCCGTCTATTGTGGGTTAAAGTGAACCGCGATTATGACATCAGTGCACTTATGGTATCACACAACTGGATGGTTCAGTAGAAAGCAATTATACATCATCAAACACAGTAAGTCCCTTAAGATCATGAAGCAGACAGATCCAAATGCAATTCTCAGTGGTGATCCGTGTCATAGACTTTGTGAAAAATTACGGATACAACTTACTTGAAGAGATAATTCCTTCGCCAGTACTACAAAGAGTACAATGATATTGGAAAAGGATTTTAAAAACGCTTCATCCAAATGATTTTTGAGATCTTATCTACTCAATATTCAAGACAAACTCCCCCAACCAGTCATTCTAAATCAGACAAGATCCATCTACACACAGCAGTCAACATGTGGATCATAACTCTGGACATCAAGAATCGTGTGGGAGACTACAGCTCGAATTGATGAGCTATCAAACGAAAGCCCAACCCTCTAACGTCCTACTGGGTATGCCACTGACAATTCCTTCAAAAAAGATTATACGATTGTCCTAAGCCCAAGGAGCCGTTATCAATAGAACAGAAATTGATCAGAGAAAGTTTGATGAGGCTGAAAGAGATACACAAGTTTATGATGGACGTTGAACAAGAGTCATGGAAAAGCTGGAATCACCTGGTTAAAAAGATCCACTGTACGAGTACAATAAGGCATGGAGATTAGTGAAATGGTCAGAGGATGACAAGAGGATAGCAAAGACTTCATCACAGCGATCGAGAAAAGACTACAAGATCATGTAGGATCTTTCGAAGTCTGAAAGCTTTGTTGGAGGAGAATAAGAGAATTGACGACAGGCTGAGAGTCAGCAAACAACTTGACGACATCGTCGTCTACAACAGAAAAAGTCAAATATTTTTCTTATTATGAATAATAATCTGTACATTAGTAAGTAGTTGAATCTTTTTGATGATTTAAGTGTAGGAATAATTTATAACCGCTCAACGACTTTGAGGGGGAGCAGTTAAATGTTTTTTTACATGACTTGGGAATTATGACACACTTTTCTCCCAATTTTATAACATATTTAAAAATAATTAGATATCCCAAAAATGCAAGTTTAAAATTTTTGATAAGGGAGAAAAGGTGATTAATAATATGTTTATAATAATAATTGTGATTATTAGACTCATGGTTATACTAACTCCGCCCAACACGTGCTTAAACAATTTCGAATACCGAAGCACATTTTGAGGGGGAAGCGTTTCTGAAAAAAATCAAAAACATCGGGTACTAAACGCTTTGATATTAAATCATAAGTACTCTAATTGAGTGTTTCAATTTGAGTTTTATAAAAGGGAACTATACCAAAAGACCGGACCAGGTATTTTACTTATTGGAGAGTTATAAGGATTGGTAAGGTTAGGTACAATTCCCCAATGACCAGGCCAAACCGATGGATCAACCCAGGGACAATCCACAAGTTTGAGTGTAGAAGTCCTTAGTTATGCCATAATAAAAGGATAAAAGTGAGAAATAAGGGAAAAGTGCCCGACTGAGATAGAGCTAGTACTGGGAATAAAACCCAACAAGGTTCTAGTCCTGAAGTCTCGTAAGCACTAAAGTGTTGAAGAATTAAAAAGAATTGTATGGATAAAGGGTGAAAGAAATAAGCCCTCCATAACTAGGCAAAAACCGGTCATACATATGCTGCCAGAAATCACTAAGATGATTGCTGACATTGGAAGATCGTCATCAAAGGACCACAGTGTGATGCAATGCACAACCCTACCCTACCACTCAGAATCTCTCAAAATATTTAATGTTTCATTCTTCACGGAGACTAAACAACGTTATCTTATTGCTTTCTCACTCAAGTTAGTTGATATCAAAAGTTGCAGTCAGCTCCAGCCTAGTCCGATTAACTAAGAACCAAAACGCACAATTAAAGTCTAGAGCCAAGAGATTGTCCAATTAATCCACAGTTAGGACACATATCCAATTCTCCATTGGTCTTTCACACAAACACTTGAGGAAACAAGACTATCCTAAGAGTCCTACGCATTTATCCTTGTGGTAAATTGCCAGAACATCCGAGTAACGAAGATTTTATCACAATGAAGATGGAAATCCTGCTAGGGCCTACATCAAACAAGCTCTTGGTAGGTGACTTATGCGATTCTACAAGAATCAAACTTGTGTCAACTGGAAAGAAACGATGGTGCGATTCTACGTGAATCAAACTTGTTCCAGTAAATGAATTGACGGTTATTGAACATTTGACAAACAATCAAAACTCTCAAAGTGTTACAAAATATTTTTCATATCTAAACACTAAGACTGACGTTTTTAAATCAATTTTCTCTTTATGCTAACTGTTTCATTGCAGAAGCATTAAAGATGGAGATGAAATGGAGTTTTCCCATAACAGAAATGTCAAGTCAATCCACACAAATCTAAGACACGAACCTACACTTGTTATGAAGTTAAGTAAGACCCCATAAAGGTGTCAAAGCTTCCCAAACTCTGATATCATTAATTACTCACAGTGCACAAAAATTGCGATAAATTACAAATTACAAGATGATGTAAGATTATGTTTGGCCGATGATCTCAAGAAAGCTCAAGATCACAATCAAAGACAAGCCAATGATAAATCAAAAGATCTCTGCCACAAACGTACAAGATATTAAAAGAAGAATAATATCTCTACGAGCTAAAGACTGAAGTGATTAAGTTTAGTATTTTCAGGGGCGACCTCCCTTAGGGGGAGATTGTTAGATGTTAGAAAAAGACTCGGTCACCCAATGTATTTAACTGTTTTATAATAGCTCGTAGTTAATAGTTTAACGTATGACTTTCGGTAATTATCCGGGTACTAATACCTGGTATTTTGTAAAAACTATATAAGCCTCTTCCAACTTTGGAAGAGTAAGCTAGTCATTATTCATTTTCCATTTAAACACACTTGTTTCTCTCTCTAGAAAACCTCTCATGTGTTTCTCTCTCTAGAAACTAGCCAAGTCCTAGAATCGACCCCATGTTATGATATATGATATACCACATGAAGAACAAAGGATGAATGACAAGATAAGTGTGTTGTAAATGGCAACCAAATGAATACAAGCCTTGAATCAACAAAGAATTGGCGTTGGTGTTGTGTGTAAGCTGCGGCAACAAGAGGAATAAAAAGGGAAAATGGAATGTTTTTTTAGTGTGAGAAACAAAGAGAATGTGTGTGTTTTTAGTGAGAGAGAGTAGGATGATGAATAAGAGAAATGAATGAACTTGGACATGTATACCTTGATTTTAAAGTTTGGCATCCAAGGTTTGTGGGGGTGGGCGTGGTTCGATCGGTGCAAGAAAAAGAAGGAGGGAAAGGGGACCAAAATGATCTTCCAATAAGAGTTAAGGAAGGACTAGCCATTAGCTATTTTGTGGGAAACTTGTCTCTTGATTTCAAGATTCAAAAATGGTATCATATGAGTGTGCGTGTGTGTGTGCTTGTGGGTTCAGCTGCATGCATGAGCCAAGGGACCAATTTGGTCTCCAATATTCTAGGAATGTTGTGCTTGAGTGGATTTAATTTCAAGGGTTTCATGTACATGCATATGTTACTATATGTATCCGGAACACGCAAATAACGAAAATGAGTAACGACTCCACGTAAATTTCTAAAATTTTGAATATAAATTAAAAACGTAAAAACACGTCTACTGACGAAAGACTACGATGTATAACAATATGGATTACTTCCTGTAACGATTCTTAGATAATAACATGATTACTTCCCGGCTAAACGTAAAATTTACGCGAAAACTATAAAATTCAAAATACTTAATGGAAACGGCTAAAATATTGATCGGAAAATTACGGAGTGTTATTGTCTTCCCCGTTAAAAAAGCTTCATCCCGAAGCTCAGTGTGTGGTATTGGGTTTCGGTTTGTCGAGAAATAAGTGAGAGTATTTCCTTCGAAACTGACCTTCACGTTCCTAGATGAATGACGAGTGTTTCGTTAGACAAACACTCCTTAAGTTTGGCACATAAAAGGTGCTATGGACTCTGCCTAGCTGTTGTGAGAGTTTGAGTATATAAGCAATGGTTCATACCTTAGCTAGAATCTTAAAAGGTTCAATATATCTAGGGTTCAGCTTTCCCGTTTGCTAAAATGTATCACTCCTTTCCATGGTGATACCTCCAACATGACCTTACCTCCAGCTTGAAATCCTAAGGGTTTGCGTCTCATGTCAGTTTAATTCTTTTGATGATCATGATTACCCAAATTGTGTCGTAACTGCTTGTTGTATTTGGTAGTCTTATGTTAAAATTCATGGCTATATTTTCCCATTTCTAATGGGGTATTTCTGAATGTACTAGTAAACCAGATGGCCTTTGGTAATCGTCCCCCATCCTTAAACACATCAAGCACTTGTTAACATAGGTGGTGATGCCTGCTCCCATATCGGGCCATTGGTGAAACTGCTTAAGATTATGATATATCTTATCTAATTCCAGGGTGGATGAAATAGTTAGGTTTGTGTGACTCATGCTTGATCAATTCTCCTAAGTCTCTAACGCGTGGTAACCAACTCCTACTCCTAATGTAGAGAGTTCTATCAAGACGAGTCTCAAACTCCTTGTCCATACCATGAAGGTTCTCATCCTTAACGTTTGCTTTCTTGAGACTTCTACTTATACCTCCTGAATCTATGATGATAGGTTCAAATTAATGTTCGCTTCTTAAGGCTCTCACCCTGAGAGGCTTAGCTCGTTCCTTTCTGCTTAGAGCACCTGCTACAACGTTTGTTTTTTGTTTTTTCTAGGGAAATATTAAATCTCACAATCAAAATCATTGAGCAATTTTTAACGATCTACGTGGTCTCATGCTTAATTCCTTTTGATCTAGAATGTGTTCTAAGCTCTTATGGCTTGTAAACATGGTACACTTTTTTCCATACTGGTAGGGTTCCTAAATCTTGAGAGTAAACACTATTGCTCCTAATACTAGGTCACGAGTCGTGTAGTTCTTCTTATGAACCTTCAGTTGTCGAGATGCATAAGCTTTCACCTTCTTCTTCTGTCTCATTATAGTAACCAATTCTTTACGCGAGGCGTTATAATAAACCACAAAGTTTTTCTTTTCGTCAGGAAATGCTAAAATCGGTATACTACAAGGTTTCTACATTAATGGTTGAAAGTCTTCCTCTTATTTCTTTTCCCATTCGTATCTCTCATTTTTCTAAGTCAGTTTGGTTAGAGGCTTCTCTATCCTAGAGAAACCTTTGATGAATCATCGATAGTAACCGACAGACCTAAGAATCGGCATATGTTTGTTGGAGTTGTAGGCATTGCTTAATCCTTGATTGACTCAATCTTGGCGGAATCAACGTGAATGTCTTGACTATCAACAACGCGACCGAGAAATTGCACTTTTGGGAGCCAAAATTCATACGTAGAGAATTTAACGTATAATTCCTTATTCTTAAGTATAACACCTCGTATTTTAGGTCATTGTATGACATTATGAAATTCATAATTTATTTTTAGGGTTTTACGCGTTTACTCTTAAACCGTAAACTTTAAGTTAAATCGCGTAAACTGAAAATGATCGTACAATGTAAACGGGCGTTAAACAATTAAATGTTTACATCAAGCAAGTGTTATATGATTATTATGAGGATAATTAATAACTTTGTTCATCTTATTTTTATTGGCTACGTAAAATGCTTACGTTTCATAATAAAATACGTTTAGGCATACCCGGAAGTTCTAAAACCTAACTACGCCTAAACAAATACCCACGATTATACCCAATACCCAAAATAATTAAAAATTACATCTCATATACATGCATTATGCCGAAATTAAGAGGATTGGACCAAGAGTCATCATCTTATAAAGAATATCTAGATATTTCATAAAGGTAACTCTTACACATTTTTCCAACTTGTCATGCTTAACTTAACTAGGGTTAGAAAGTAACTAGGGTTAAGTTAGCAAGATATTTATACTATAAATAGCCATGCATGCATGAGAAATGTTTACAACTCTTACACTTAACATAAAACTTCATTTTTCTTCTCTCTTTTCTTCTCCAAATCCCACGGCAACTTTAAGCCACCAAACAAAATTCACACTTTGATTTTCTAAGTATATACAACCCTATACACAACATACTTAAGGTATTCTAAGG